>JAILXH010234983.1:608-19272 GCA_023558415.1 Piaractus mesopotamicus | reverse complement strand
ATACAGTTTTACAGTTCAGTACAGTGTTGGGTATGGAGTTAAGAGTCCTTTGTACAGTGAAGACCACACAAGGATCTACATAGCACAAGGCTCTATGATGCACGCGAGCAAGCAATCTTATATCTAATGTCCTCAGAAATGTCTCCAGTGTGAATAACGTAGATATTATTAATGTCTGTTTTGACTGAAATTAAATCAATAAAGATGGTCTCTGACTTTTGCACAGTACAGTATACATAGACAGTACAAGGGGGATGAAATACTTTTGGTTTGTTACAATTCATTATAATTATTACACATTACAATTAGATAAAAAAAGAGGAAATGAAAGTTGTCAAGCATGCAAAAGAATGTTTATATAAACTGCATAAATACACTATATGGCCAAAAGTATGTGGACACCTGACCAGCACACATATATGAATTTTTCAGACACACCATTGCTATGGGCATTAATACAGAGTTATCCCACCCGTTGTGGCTATAACAGCCGTCACTTTCCTGGGAAGGCTTTTCACAAGATTTGGGATTTTGGAGTGTGTCTGTGGGAATTTGTGCCCTTTCAGTCCAAAGAGTTTGTAAGGTCAGGCACTGATTCTGAATGAGAAGGCCTGGCTTGTAACCGACATTCCAGTTCATCCCGAAGATGTTCAGTGGTGTTGAGGTCATGACCACTAGAGCTCCTCCACACCAGACACATCAAACCATGTCTTAATGGACCTCATTTTGTGCACAGAGGCACAGTCTTGCTTAAACAGGAAAGGGCCTTCCTCAAACTGTTGCCACAAATTTGGAAGAATATAACTGTCTAAAATCTCTTCGTATGCTGTAGCATTACATTACCCTTCATTGGAACTAAGGGGCCAAGCCTTAGTGAGTAAGTGATGCAACAGAGGATTGGCAATTTTTACATGCTACAAGCTTCAGCCCTTGATGGTCCTACTCTGTGAGTTTATGTGCGTCTACTCTTCCATTGCTAAGTTGCTGTTGACCCTAGACGCTTCCATTTCACAATAACAGTAGATTGCATGGCTATGTGTTTGATTTTATACACCTGTTAGCAATGGGTGTGACTGAGACACTTGAAATCAGTGATTAGAATGGGTGTCCACATACTATTAGCCATATAGTGTACACAATTGTTATGCAGCTTACCAGTAATTTTCGTGGCATAGTTCGGGGGTCTCTGCTGCTGGCACAGAGCCGGTAGAGGCGATGGGCATCCACGTATCTTAGCAACCTCTCACATAGGAGATCACAGGCACTGTTAGAGGGAGCACAGGCCAGGATGTGGGCACTCGCATTAGACTTATTCACCTAGAACACAAATACATACACACACAAATCATGTTTTCAGCAGTTTTTAATATGAACTTTAATATGAACTAGGTGGGGCTGTTTTTTTTTCCATTACCATAATTAATTTTACAATATTTGCTGCAGCCTTAATAATCTCTTTAACTCTTTTTCCTCACATGCAGGACAATTACATATTAATTACATAGTAGTAGCTGAATAATAATTTGATGACTAATAAGCCTTAAGATTAAGAGTGTAACTGGTTAATCTTGATTCTGTTTCTATTCAACTTCAAAGAAAAATGTAGCGGCTAGTGATACAAGTGCTAGATTACAACAAATACTGTTGTATGCGAAAGTTTAAATACCCCTGGTAAAATTATGTTTTGTTGATTTTCTGAGTGAAAATAAATCATTTTCTGTTAAATACATGTTTTTGAAGCTAAACAATTTATTAATTGTACTTAATAGCCTTTTTGACTGGAAATAAAATAAATGAATGGTGGTCTTTTTGGAGGCATTTGTAAAACTTTGAACACCCCCATTCAAATTACATCTTTTGTTGATTTTTAACATATATTAACACATACACAATATCATATTTAACATATATAACATGTATTTTTTACACAACTTTTACACAAGCCATATTTTATGTTTCTGTTCCCTATATGTTAAATTCAGCAAATAAACAGTAATTGTGCATTAAAATGTGTGTAAATGTGTTCTCTGAAGAGGATGTGTTAACTTATTTTCACTTAGAAAATCAACAAAACATGTCATTTGCTGTTGCATGTGACTTTAGATGGTCTACTGAGATACAGGATGCATTGCCTGTTTTATGGCCTCCACTAGTGTGACGGTTTTGCCTGTTCCAGGGGGTCCAAAAATCAGATATGGAGCTGGCTTAGACTGGCCAGAGAGAATGTGCTGGACAGCGGCATTCTGCTCAGGGTTGGTCTCCAGATCTCGGTTGAACATCCTGTACAGCACAACAAACAACAGCAAACCAAGTCTCAAGTATGTTACTGTGTAGAAAACAGTTACATTTGTATTTTGTTATTATATGGAATACACTGTTACGTCTTGGTGAGTGTACTGCATAGTTGTGTCTGCATTTTGAAAACCTGAGCTGCGGTAATGCTGTGTGCTTGACGCTGTTGTCACTGGGAAACAGCACATTTCCCAGCCTGTGTTGTACAGCCAGACCTACAGCTCTGTGCTGGAGTTTGAGAGGATAGCGATTGATGTTGAACTCCACATCAAACTTCATATTGGTGATAAAGCCCTGTACAAGCCTGTCAGCACAAAGAGAGAGATAAATGGCACTAATTCCACAAGTACCAATAGATACTGAACACCATAAGATACTAAATCTCACAGTCTCAAGGCATCTCTTACTTCTTACTGAAGCCCAACTTTACACTCTCCAGCTCTACACGGTGGACGTAGCCTTTGTACATGGTAACAGGTTTAGTCTTGTCTTTGGACATACAAACATTCAAGTGATCTCCTCTCAGCACAGATGGCCTGTTCTCCGCCACTCCTGGCACCTGAGACAGAAAGAGAGCGAGTGCAGGAAAAGAGCAAGAAGTAAAATGATAGCAATACAGTGCATATAAGTTTCAAGGAAGGTTTCCAGCTAACTTATAATACAATTCTTAAAGTTTGAAATTACTTGTAATATTAATACTAGCTGTTATTTTATTCAACGATGACTTTTACAATGAAATACTACAAGCTAGACATCAGAAGCTATTTTAAGATGTTTTATTGTTTAAGATGTTTTATATATTTCAAGTTTTTTCCTCTCCAAAAATGAGAGGAAAGATAACCTGATTTATTAGGGATGATTACAGTTCTGATTTCTAATCTGCTGATATCCAGCTTAGCCTCTTTCCATTGAGACTTTTAAGAAAATATAAATAAACCTTTTGATTAAATGGTGTCTGGTGTTAGGTGTAGCAGAAGGTCTGGGGGAGAACCCACTTCTATTTTCTGCTATGGCCTGACCCGTGATGCTTTATATTAGTCGATGGACACTTTTTTTGGCTGATTTTTAATAGCCTGAATCTCACATTGTGTAAGCTAAATGAACAAACAAAATATCACAGTTCCAGTTCTTTTACATTAGTCACCATCACAATATATATAAAATGACTCATGCCATTTTAGATTTGTAAATAAAAGGGATAACATGAATCAAATAATTTGCTACATTGAAAGAAACAAAGAGGGAACTGGCTGTTTAGCACAATGAGTCATGCATTAATATTTTTACATCATTAAATTGCAACACAGATCAGCCAAAATAATAATAAAATGGCCAGTTGCTGGTTTGGAGCCAAAATCTGGAAATTTCGTTCACCCCTAATTAAGAATATACTGTAATTAACTATTTAGAGTAATTTCTTTTTACAGTTTCCTTCAAATTGAAACCTATAAAGTTGTAGAGAACTATCATCAGAATAGAGTTATTTTATGGATGTATTTTTTAAAAATGTTTTATAATATTTTATAACAATATCTTTTTTTAATATTGAAATAGTGGTAATTCTGAACTCTTAAACAATAGTGTAGAATTTCATATTTCACTACATTGACAGGAACGACGTCAATAAGAGCGGCTCACCTTCACCACAAGCAGCTTTTTGTTAGTTTTGTCTTGTGTCATGTTCTGGCTGTATAGATCATACTTCTTTATGTCTACTTCCATCTGAATCTCCTCTAGATGCAAGAGGAGGTGGAAACGCTCAGCATACTGCTTTATACACAGTGGAGTCTCCAACATGTTCCTGAGAATTTGAATAAACAACAATATCAGTAAAGCATGCATGATATACTGTGTGCACTCATATGAACAGTATATAAGAATTAATTCGATACACATAAAAGTTTTAGAATATGAACAATCTGAAGTTAACATGAACTGTCAAACTTAAATATTCAAACTACACTATACATCCACAAATATCCAGATAATTGTTAAACTATATCATATCTACAAAGAATCCAAAAAATAACCTTGATTAAAGAATTGAGCTATATAAGGACCATCAACTGCTGACACATGTTAAACTTCATGCACATACCTGTGCAATCTTTACTGAAAATGATCAGCAGTACAGTGGGGGGTTCTTAACGTCAGTCCTGGGTACTCCTTTCCCTTTTAAAGGGGAATTCCACTGATTTTTCTACATTTCTGTATAATTCAGACATCTGGTTCCTATCACTACCACTGCGAATGATTCTGTACGTTTCTCTAAAACAGAGTGTTTTTTACATTAAATCAATCAGAATGGCTTTGCTTACATCTTGCTAGCTAATTATGCAGAACTTTTGAAAAAACCTGTGGAATTCACCTTACACAGTTTAAGCCTTACACAAAATACACGTTATTACAGTAGTGATCCTGTGACTAAAGGGAATTAAAGGAAACTTCTAGCATTATATCACTGCTGTCAGAGCAAAACCTCGTATCTCCATGTTTTACATAATTTGAAAGTACCTGTTGCCCTTTATATTGTGTGTATATTGGCCCAGAATTACCTGGAAAAAAGTCTGGTTCCATTGACTTGCATTAAAAGTAAAGCATGTTTTTTTCTTCTCCTGTGAAGTTACCATTTTGGAGGTGTTGTTCCGACAACAGCATATTCTTAATTTTGGCAGAAATGTTGAAAGAGCAGGTGTCTGGACACTTTTGGAAACTTAGTTTACTTTAAAATAACTGTGTGTGCTGAACATTGTGACTGCTCAAACACTTCAGGCCCCACAGGAGCTCACCTCACTCTGGGTAGCTGCAGCCTGGCTGCAGGGGAAAGCTTCTCTGTATCAGCCAAGTGGTGTTTGACCAGGTCCTTCAAGTAAGCAGGATAATTGTAGTCCTTCAGCTTCACTGCCTGCTTCAGAGCATGTGTCACAGAACTACAGAAAAGACAACCCAATGAAGAAACAACACAACCGCTCTTACAAGTTTTCAGCAACCGGATACAATAAAGGGCAAATCAGCACAAGCTCTTATTGTCATGAGTGGTAACACTTAATCAAAGCTTTTCTTCATGTAGTTAATTAGACTAGGAATGCACAATAATATCGGAAAATAACTGGGCAGATGTTTAGATTTAACTGTTATTTGATTACATATTTGTTGTACCCCAGAAGAGCAGATGATTTACGGAACACTGGGCTACTGTCATCGTCTACTTTGTCTACATAAAATGTCTGCCCTTCATTCACTTTACTGCATTTGTAACCCAGAAATTCATATTGTACTTTTAAATAATGCTTATCTAGGTAGATACATTTCAATAATTTATAAATGATACTGTTGTGGATTTTGACATCAGTTGAAAAGCACATGAAAAATATAAATTATCAGCATCAGCCAACAATTCCCATGTCACTGCTTACCTAATTTAGACCTAATTTAGGTTTACTATTCATAAACCAAAGATCCAATGTGTGCAACAATAAATATCCGATATATTACTCAAACGTCAAATATGTTTCGCTTTTTTTTGTTCACACAAATATGTTTTGTATCTGAACAAAAAGCAAAACTTTCTACAGTTAAGATTCACAAAAAGATTATGAGCCCAGATCCGACAGAGCAATTCACTGCAGTGCATTACAGAAAACATATTAGAGAAAAAGAAATGTATGTTTCAAAATCCACTGGGACCACAGTTTCCAAAAATTAAACAACTCCAGCGAAAAGTTCTGAAAAAGTTACTTCAGTTCAGCAGCAAGTTTAAACAAAGTATCAGTGCGTCACAACCAGTGTAGCTGGATTTGAAATCATATTATTTCAGTGTAACTAGAGCTACTGCTATTGATCTTCTATACATGAGTTATTTTACATTACTGTTTATGTATGTAGTTACATTGTTAGTTACATACAGAATTATACTTGCATTCAATTTATATTCTGTATCAACAAGTTTGAGGCTGTAATCTTTTTTTATACCTTTTTCTCTTTTTCTTCAAGGTCAAAAAAGTTATAAAAACATCCAAAAAAAACAGGGATTTTTTTTCTGCAAGACACTACAAAAAAATCTGTGGATGTAGATTTTACGCCAGTATGCCTACCTGTGAGGGGGTACTCCCTCCTCCACTATTCTGTCAGCAGGCCGGTACCGTCCAGCCTGCCTGGGTCTGTAAGGGCTCTCTGGGCCCAGCTCCGCAGCCAGCTGGGTCTGGACCACCGCCTCCAGTTCCCTCACAATGCAGAAGGGTTTAGACGGGCTTGGGGGCTCTGAATCAGGGCAGAACTCAAAGTACATGGTGGCTGGGAAGTGTCCGTAGTGGTGAATGTGATAATGCACCTCCACCACGTAGCTCTCACCTGCAAGATATCAATGGATTTAAAATGTGATTAATTTGCATTTTATTATAACAGAACAAGCAGCTTACACCACTGCATGTGAGTGAATAATACATGGATACATAATTGTGTAATGTGATGTGCAATGTTGTAGTTAGAAAGAAAGCCTTGGAGGTAACAGGTCTGCATAGCATAACATAAAAAACATACATGTGAATAGAGGCGTTAAATTTAGGGCCCAATTGATACAGTGATGGCCAATAACATTGGCAATCATCGATCACCAGCACTTTTATCCATATTAGCAATATCATTGCTTTTAACACGCTGTCATTCAGATTCAAACACAAATCTCTCCAACACAGGGCAAAACGTTAGCTGGTTGTACCACTGGAGAGATCAACATGAAGCTCCCTCTGTTTAAAGCTGCTTCACCAAGTTTTCTCTTTGAATACACTTTCAACACACTCACAATCATCAGATTCATCCACTCATGGGGGTCCGAAGCACAACAAACATTCAAAGTGTTATTCTGCACGGTGCGCGCAATTACACGTTTCCACCTGAGAGGTCTCCAAATCCCCAAAACTTACATAGTGTAGATTTTAAGGTTACATTAACAGAGCAAAAGGGCTCTACATGCTTCTCGTCCATTTCATTTCATGTTTTAAGTAATTTTGCAGCAGTCAAACTTCAAATCTGTTTATGCAAAATTACACACACCTAACCTTTAGCACCAGATTGATAGAACACAAAGTCCCTTTAAGGAAGAGAAATGTTGTTTATTTGAGTTAAAGAGTGACAACTGAGAACTGACAATCATATCTGCCAGTAAATCACTGTTCAACAAAAATTTAATGCAGAATAAAATTAAAACCTACATTGAGAACATTTAATTTTATTGGTCATCAGAATGTTTACTGGTAATTTCTACCACTACGGGCCACAAAATTTTCATACAGTTTGGGCCATAAAAAATTTTTAAAAGTGAATTTTTTATAAGAAAGTGGTGATTTAACCGCATCATTCTGGCATGTTGAACTCAAACATAAAACAAAGTTAATAATGTTCAATAAGTATGCACTCACCTCAAAATCCTCAAAACTCTGGTATATTGCTTTATTCTGTATCTACTAAGAGGTCAGGAATTACAGCCCTGCATATTACTGTAATGTGTGATGCTGTTATTTTCGTCTGAAGTAGGCCTAGCACAAGACTGTTCACAATGCCTCTCCTCACCTGGGCAGAGAAGCAGAGGGCAAACTCTGGTCACTCTCCTCTCGTCCACTAACGTGAAGCAGCGCATCCTGTGCAGTGCCGTGTAGAAGGTGAAGTGAACGCAGTTCTGCCCCTCATTCAGGATATGGAACTTCACCACATACACCCTGTCCATGAGGCCGATGTTGAACACAACTTTTCCACTGATGCTCTCAGGATCTGACGTTATTTTGATACCTCCTTTATCAGAGATCAGCTCTGCTCTGCAAAGGACAAGACAAAACAGTGATTCCAGCAAGCAAGCACAAGTAATGTCATAATAAAACAATAAGCTACGAGATAATAATTAATCCAGAATTCATTTGATGGGTGTTGTGTGGTTTTGAGCTTTGAATGTAGCTCGGTCAGTCATGAACAGGAATTTTTATAATACAAATGAAACCTGTCCCTTTGGTAGAATGAGGTCAGCACCTTGCGCTAATAATAACATTACTTCTTTCATACACAAGAACTCATGACTGTTGGATGGAACATAAGATCTATTCCGCACCTGTTTACCCGGAGTCTCTGAAGGATTTCTTTAGCCAGTTTTCTCTTCGGAGTGAGGACTGGGTTGACAGCAGGTGGAGATGAGCCAGTGGAGGCTGGAGCTGTGGCTCCTCCATGATCAGCTCTGGAGCCTGACTGCGGCGCTGACCTCCACTGGTCACAGTAGTACACACGCACCTATGAAGGAATATGCAAAGTAGAGAGAGAGAGAGAGAGAGAGAGAGAGAGATAAGAGAGAGTGAGGGTGGGTGTTTCCTCGTGTACAGTGTGCACTTGGCAAAAAAAAAAAATTCTAATTCTGAGCAACAAATAAACAAATGCAAAAACAAACAGACAAAAACGTCTCTGTGTTGCTATATGCAAATACATTAGTGTTTGCATTGATTATTGCTGTACATAGTTAAGATTTAGCTGTTATGCCCACTGCATTATCATTAATGGTTCTTCTGCAGTAGAAGTGGGCAACCTAACAATATTTACTTTTATGGTGGTGTATTACTTAATATCCCAATCTGCATTTCCGAATATATTGTAGGTAGTGTCCATACTTGCATGCAAAAGCCAAAAGTCATGCCAAAGAAAGGCATTCTGAATAAAGTAGAGAACTAAGTTAGGGAGAGAATGAGGCTTACCTGAGGTCTGGCATGCAGGATAACCTTCCCATGCCTTATACTGGCTTTGTTGAAATGCTGTAAGGCGTAGACCAACTTGGAAAAATTTGGCTCTTTGGTTCCTTCCCTTTACAACGGAGCATATTAATACATCATATTGTTCATACACAGGAATCAGCAGGTCATTAGTCACCATTGTTACTCACACAATGTTCCCTAAAAGAGCTTCATAAACAAAAAATACATAACAGTGCTACAAGCTATAACTTAGCTAGCAATGCTTACGTGCATGTAACTCTCAGTAAACACCATAGCTGTAGATTTACACGTACTTACAAGTTGTTCAGATGTGAAAATTATTCATAAGAGCGAAAATGAACACTTCCTAGTGTTTCTGGGTTACCTGCTTACCTTTTAAACTCCAAGTTGTAGATGTCCCGAAGCTCTTTCTTGTCTGTCTTCGATTTTCGTTCCCCCAGGAACTCGAGGAAATCCAGTGCAACTTCATAATTAGCCCTGAGTGAAGGCATTGCTCCGATGAGTAGTCAGCTGTAACTGCTGTTAGTTGGTCGACTCAGTTACAGGACAGTGACCGGTTCACTCACGGCGGAACAAGAACTGTGCACCAAAATGTGAACTGTGGACAAGTTACCTTAACGGAAACGAAACGAAAAGTACACCGAAGATGACCCAGACTTTGGGAACTAGATTTCATAGGAGACTTTTATTATTGCATTCTCTTTCCCACCCCTGTATACAGCGCACAAAGCCTGTCAGCGATGAGCTGTAGTGTTTCGTTTCATTATTAGCTGAGTATTTTGAGACACTCCCTTAGGACTGCTGACGTTACATAAGAGCTCAGCCGGGGGTTTGTCCTCATGTCGTTTCTCAATATTTAATAACATGGATGGACTCGTTGTGTTCCTAATTTATATTTATATATACGATTTGTGCTGTCTTATTCTTTATGCGTAACACGAAAAAAAACTTTATTGAAAAAACGTATGTATACGGCCGAGACTCTGGGTGGCGCTGTTTTCCTTTGCTATAATGTTCATAAATAAGCTGGTTTTGTACGGAGCCCCAAAGGTGATATGCTGATTAATTTTTTTGATAAGGCGTGGCCACAAACTAATATATTGAGGCCACGAATTACTATGTTGAAGCCACGAGTTACGTTTCTCATAACCCATGGCCTCAATATATTAACTTGTGGCCACGCCTTATTAAAAATAATCAGCATGGGGCTCCATAGTTTTGCTCAGACGTGTTTCAAAAGAGAACAGAAGTAACAATAGCATTCCAGGGCCCTTACAATAAACAGTAAACGGTCACAAGATGCCTTTTGTGTAAGAATCTATTGTAAATGGATAAAGACAAAAAAGTACAACCAGAACTGACTCTTGCTCGCACTGCGAGTAGCCAGACCGTGTGTACTACAGCTATTACGAAAACAAGCCAGTGGAACTAATTGCGTTTACATATATTATTTAGCTAAGAAAACCACTGCAATGAAGGTCATTATTAAAAGTATAAAAATATGTAAAAAATAAAAATCGCTGTTCGTCATTTTCCCGTGATGCAATTTGACAGGGCTGGTCCAGTTGAGCCAAGATGGCGGACGTTGAGGAGCAGCTGACTGAAGAAGAGAAGGTATGAGGCAAAAAATCAAAACTTTTCAACTTATTTCGCCCCGTTCCTGTTCTGCGGACAGTTTATTTAGTTTGCTCTTTTTGGCCTTGGCTTATTGTAACTACTGTGATTAGGAACGCCTTTCTCCGAGCAGCGGAACATAGCTTGCTAGGCTAGCTAGCAGCCGTGTGGAAATGTGAGATGAAGGCATTGAGCAGAGTTTAACAATATCAAAGTAAGTGACTTTCAAATGAGCAGTGCTGACTAGTTAGTTGTCTCAGGACTGCACGAAGCTCGAGTTCGGAGTCTTATTGGAATTTTCCGTTCCACCTTAAGTAACGTTAGTGCGGGAGTTACATTCTGGCGCCTTACAGGCGCAGAGCAGAACGGCTGCACCATTTAAGGTGGAACGGAAATTCGAATAAAAAGCCAACTTCAAGTTTTTTTTTCGTTTTTCAGAGTTTAAACTGATTGAGTGGTCGATTACTGGTGTGGCTAAGTAACCATCTGGGATTCGGTAGGGTGTATCCAGGCATTTCGGCTGGCTGTGCGTGTGTATAATGACCTAACCTAGCTACGGTTATAGATACCAATACGGTGTAACGGTATCCGATTGCACGTTATGTTGTAAAAGCAATAAATGTCATTTTACGCTTTCTGTTTCTCCAGCTGTTGTCTTGGCGATTAAGACTTATTGATTTCCACAATAACTTCATGGCATTAACATATGAGCGCGTCAGTTTGTTAGTTACAAACTTACTTTGGTGTAAAATTTTTGTGTAATTAGAAGCAACTTTTTGCTCTAGTTTTCTGCTTGTGTTTTGGGGTGGCATTACAGCGGCGGAGTTGAGTGATTACCAGTCAACCAGACTAACTTAATTCGGAGCTGTTTTTAATACGTCGTCAGAAGGTGGTGTTTATTTCTCTGCCGCCTGTTCCTTGTTTGTATTCTCAGCTGGCTCTCATTGACCCAGCCCTGACTGGGCGTGCTGCTGCAGGCAGGCGCTTGGCTCTTCTAGCGGTTTCCCCTCCGCCCTCCGTGTGCACTCCACTGCAAGCAAGTCGCTCTTCCGGGGTAGAAGATCCCCCGCTTCGCTGCAAAGCTTGCAACAGTCATGTGGTTAGACTCATCATGTAGAGACCAGTAGACGGAAGACATAGGTATTTCAGTTATGCTTTGCCTTAAAGAGCCCACAGTACTCCACAATGTAATAAACGTTTTCTCCTTTTGACAACAGTGAGCACTGCACTGATTCACTAGACCTTAAAACATAGACCTCTCTGTCTCTGATTATTATTTAGCCTGGGGTAAATGTGAACTTCAGTGTGTTGTCATTGTGAAAAGTGAAGGTGGTGTAGACCTTGGTGTTCAAGGTGGATTGGAGTTAGATTAGTTTAGATGAAGTAACTTGAAATTGTCTCATGCTGCTTGAAAACAGTTTTACTGTATCACGGAAGTAAATGCCCTAGGCCTGTACAGAACACTTTTGACTTCCTTCCTCTTCTTAAAAAAGGGGTGTTAACCAGGCTTATTAGCCTGATTCGGGCACAAAATAGACAGGTAGTGGTCCCTTTTCTAAAATTGTCCCACAGTTTTAATATTAGTGTTGTTTTGTCTTTTTGTTTTGTTTTTTTTTTGCTTTTGCATGAACTATTTATGCTATTTTGTAAGACAAATTCAACTTGAGACTGTAAAGGCTACAATTCCATTTTTTTCCCTGGTTCCAACAGTATGTCCTTGAGTATTGGCCAAGACCAGTGCTGATCAGATTTGTTTTTCCCTTTAAAAACTACTAAGCTTTAAAATGAGCTATTTTTAATTGAAGCACTTAATTTAAAAAGAGCATTTTTAAGTAGGTCATCATGCCCAAACTACTCAAACACTCTACTACCAGACTGAAAGAAGTACACAACTCATGACCTGACTTGGTGATCGTGTGAAGTATTACAGGATAGAGTTGTTACAGGATTGAATCATGCTCATTCTTTTATTTCCATATATAAGATCCAGCATATTCAGCTGGTATCATCTCGATACGGATTTGTGGTATCGAACTGGTGCCATCTCTAGTAAAAGGTATAACTTAACTTCAGTTAAAACTGTTTGTTTGTGCAAAAAGGCTAATTAGGCCTGCACACAAGGATGCAACTAGACTGGTAAAATCCAAGTACTGAGCTTGATGGGCTTTACTGGTTACTGTAACCTTTTAAAACTAGAGTGCTTATTGATTTATGTTCATGCTTGCCTTGAAAAATAGAAGGCAAATGGATTTTTAGTGTGTCATTTGTTGTAAGTAACTGAACTGTTGGAGAACTGGAACTTACAGTAGAAGGGCCAATCGAAGTGCTCTACTTCTTAGCCCAGTTCTCGAAATGTTTGTGGTTTAGAACAACATCTCACTTGCATTGACAGAACAAGGGCTGCATTTTGCTGCCTACCAGAGCTGCACAATATGAAGAAGATATCGTACTGAGATTTTGTTGTTGTGTCTTGTGATTTTAATATGCCTTGTGACATGTTTAAAAACACAGTTATGAACCCTTAATGTGACAGTCAAAAACAGGCTTTCAGCCTACCACATCACTTTAAGAAACTCATTGTCCAATGCAGCTTGAGAATCTCAGTACCAGGACCCAAGCTCTAGGGAGAGGCCATATGGTCTAGTGAAAACCTACTCGTCTGCAAAAAATGAACGTTTCCAAACTTGCTCAATCATCATACAGAAACTACCTCTTCCACTTTGATGAAACAGAACAGCAGGCTTTTTACTCTTTACTGAAGATAGAAGCTCATTTCACTACCGAGGTGAAATCCTAGAATCAAGAGTTTCATAGGTGTAAGGTGCTGTGTGGAGGTAGGGATCCAGCCAGTCAAATAACACCATGCAAGGAATGGAGAAAGTCGCTCAGCAAATGTTTGCACTCAAACAAAGGAACTAAGCATTTCTGCGTTGCTGTGCATAATGCTGCTGTGCTGACACTAATTTGGAAGGGAAGGTAAGATTCCTGTTCCGTTGCATTTGTTTCTCTTACAGTATACTGAATGTGTGAAGGCAGATGTAATCACATAGGAAAGGAGGGATTTTTCTGGTACAGCTTGCCCTTTTTCTCTGATCTGAGGATGTTTATCCTTTGGGGTGTCTCACAGTAGGTATATAGGTAAAACTGCTCTTGGAAACGCTCAGAAAGGCAGAAGGGACAGAGGACTGCTCCTGCAGACCTTGGAAGGCAGCCACATTGAGGCCGCTCCCTGTGAGCTGTGCTTTCTGTAGCCGTGGTGCCAGAGGGGAGGGGAGTGTCCCAGGCCCCTCAGCTTAAGCTGCTAAGAAAAGCCCTCACCCTTCTAAGGAGTGGCCCAAAGAGCTGAACACTGTAGAGCGTGCCTCACTGTCCTGTCGGCCTGAGTTAAACTGCAGGGTTTCCAAACTCACCCCACTGTGACCTAGTTAGAATGACTTCATTTATTGCTCAAAAGGAGTTTTTAATAACTCATTTGAAGTATAATAAACATTTTAAAGTCTTTCTTGCTCTCTCTCGCTCTTTCTTTTCCTCTTTCTCTTTTTTTTTTTTTTTTGCCCAGGTCCGCGTTGCTGCAAATTTTATCATCCATGCTCCACCAGGAGAGTTCAACGAAGTATTCAATGGTGAGCACTGGGTTTGGGCTACATAGGGACTCAGCAGGAAGTCTTTTCATTCAGAAGAACTGTTATGCTTTGAGCAGTGAAATGTGTACTCAGTTTATGAAGTCCTTCAGAATTCACAACAATTAAAAGGATGTTAAAAAAAGATGTGTCACAACAGAAATATCTGAAATTTTTTGAGTAGAAGAGGTCCCAGGACTGGAACTGATAATCGTGCTTTTGGGAATAACGTTGCATCACATTATAAAGCGTTCCAGTCATAACTTAAACTGAGAATGCTGTTTTGTGGTTCCAGATGTGCGGTTACTGCTCAACAATGACAATCTGCTCAGGGAAGGAGCAGCCCAGTGAGTATTCACTTTATGTTACAAAATTACATGCAGAAGTGTTCTCCACTTAGCTGTATTCTCTGTAATAAACCTGGGGTCCACAAACACCCTGAACAGGTTTAGACATAAATTGAAGCTCTCCTCCAATTGTGGCTAAAATTCACTCTTCTATGTTTAGAAAGTTTGGGGTTTCTTGCTAGAACAGCATGGCTTTACACAAATCACTTCCCACACAGTACAGTGCTGGCACTGTAGCCTTGTCCATTCGTGAGTGCTGCTCTTTACAGGTCAACATGACTAATGTTCTCATGCTGTTGTTACAGGAAAATGTTTCACTTAATTTCCGTATTGACCACATCAGATAAAGCAGACTGGAGTTGTACTCTTTGTTTTGGAGGTTTTTTCAAAGGTCACTTCTGTCCCACTTGAAAGCTAAAAGTTGACCTGCTTCCTCTTTTTGAGTTGATACGAAGCATGAAAGATTCTGATATGCTAATTACACTCTTTTGTTAAAGTTATGGGTTAAGATAAAATATTTTGAAACAGTTTGTTTAATCTGGCTCTAGTCAGAGATCCTAATGCTGGGGAACTTTTTTTTATTTTCTCTCCATGAAATAGTGCCTTTGCCCAGTATAACATGGATCAGTTTACTCCTACCAAGCTTAAGGAAGATCAGGTAATTCACACTTTCACATTGGTTTAATGAAACATTAAATATGATAGGATTTCACAAGCCAACAATGTCTTTAATGTCTTAACTTACCAGTTGCTTTTGCCCTTTATTAGTTTATTTAGCCCAAGAAAATTTGGCCCCCACTCAAAATGGAAAAATGGTGGGATATATGTATGCATTACTCTACATTAACTACGTTATCCTTGTAGCTCCAGTGCAAAACTAAAGAAGCAAAATTTCAACTAGCAAATTAGTAACTACATTTGTAGTAGTGGTAAAATTGTGGACATTTGATTTTTCACTGAATGATGAATGTCGGTAGTGAATTAATAATACTGTGTTAAACATCCCATCAAAATTGCAGGTGTTGATCACAGAGCATGGAGACCTGGGAAATGGACGCTTCTTTGACCCACGGAACAAACTGTCGTTTAAATTCGATCACCTGAAGAAAGAGGCAAGCGACATACAGCCTCATGAGGGCGAGGCGGCTCTGGAGCCGTGGAGGGAGGCATGCGACACTGCACTGAGGGCCTACATTAAAGAGCATTACCCCACCGGAGTGTGCACAGTGAGTGAGCTCCAGCTTCCTCTCCATCTGGGTCTTTAGACTAGTTTATAATCTTTCTTCCAAATTCTTTTCCCTGCACTCTTTTCCTCAGATTTCAAAACACTCACAGAGCATTTCCCAAGGGGGTGTAGTAATAATGTGGTTAGCACTTCACAAACTTTCTCTTATTGCCTCAGTGTAAATAACGTTTCCACCCCTTTCCTCTGGCCATTTGTTTTTCATGTCCTATTCAAAGCTACTGCTTGAGTAGGTCATGTGTCTGTCTTATTTCCTGTAGGTTTATGGGAAAACTATTGACGGCCAAAAAACGATCATTGCCTGCATCGAAGGACATCAGTTTCAACCCAAAAACTTCTGGTAAGATCATTTTGGTTGTCTGTGTCACTTAGATTACTTGCCTCTCACATGACCTGTTGCCCTTATTGTTTGGTATGTTGGCTTCATGACTAAGTCAAAACTGGGATGTTTCCTACCTACAAGAAGGAAAATGCACTTTAACGAATGTTCCTGCATGCGCATCATGGCAGTGATGTGGGGCAAAACTGTCATCGAAGATTTGTTTCGTTGTGTTTTACATGAAAATCATGGCGGGAAAGCTGATCATAGCCATTATAGCGGTATCTCTGTTTACCGTGCTGTGTAGTGTCTTTGTTTATCTACTGGGGTCTCAGTAAAAACGAGGTGTGTTAGAAGAAAGTTCTGGTAAGTTTATGATCACAGCAATGAAATTTTAGCCAAGTGGTAATACTTTAGTGAACTAATAGCTTAGTATAGCCACATTAGGAAATAAGCTATAGGCAAAGTTAACTGTTTTGTTAAATTCCTAGATAATGAAACATGTAGAATATGCTTTCCTGAGACAGATGCTGATCAAATGTGAACAAGTTGAGTGCAGTTGTTTAGCCTGCTGAGAGTTTCAGGTCAGCTGAAGTAAAATTGGAAGTTCAAAATTATGAATTCATTGTTTTTCTTTTAATGTCTTCTTTCAATGGTAGTGAAAAAATACAGACAATTGGCTAAGCACTAGTTTAAACTTTAAAACAGTTTTCTTTAAAAATGTAATTTGCATGACCACACAATTCGCTCAAACCTGCTGCCCCCCTGTTCTTATTACCAGCAGTGTGCACACAGGGTAACTCATAACTCCTGCTTGGAAAGCTGGAGTTTTTTAGGAGCACTAAGGAGTTACAATTCCGTAACATCTGTAAAATTGCAGGTTCCCAGTTGTCATGAATGCAGCATTAGCCCATCCTCCTGAATGCACAGCTTGGCTTCTCCTCCTTCTCTTTTAGGTCCTTACACATTGACTTTCTTATTGTTGTTCTGTTTTTTCTTAATCAGTTTATTCCCCTCAGTTAATATCCCCTCAGTTAATATCTATAAATATTTTTTTTTTTTTTTTATCTTTTTGAACATTTGTTTTATTCTGTGTATTTGTCTGGTCTGTTTAGTATGTTACATGACATGACCGACTTCTCATATGTGTGGGATACTTTGTGACATAAATGGATTCTGACCCTGATTTGCAGGAATGGCCGCTGCCGGTCAGAGTGGAAGTTCAGCGTGTCTCAGGCCACGGCTCAGGTAATGGGCGTGCTGAAAGTCCAGGTGCATTACTATGAAGACGGCAATGTGCAGCTGGTCAGCCACAAGGACATTCAAGACTCTGTTGCTGTTTCTGTAAGTTACCATCACTGGGTTTCTGTATTGATGGTTAAGAGAAATTGTGATGAGTTACTGTCTAAGAATATCGCAACATAAGCCGCTAAAACTTTGCTCAGGTCTTAAGAGTGTTTTCTCTTCCAAGAATATATTTTGAATATTGCCTCTAAATACCCCGTTTTATCACATTACATAACATTTTTCCAGAGATATTTGAAAAGTTGCACTGTCAGTGGAGATTCTACACTGAAAGTAGCGGCAGCATAGCTTAAGCCTAAACCAGCAGGACTGTGTAGAAATACAGGCCGATATTCAAACGTGCAGCTGTTTGATGTTGCTAATAATGGACTTCAAGTTGTTTAAAAAAAAAAAAAAGACAAGAAAAAAGTACAGGTTCTTCTTTTACTGGCATTTACAAAGGCAACTTGTGAACTTATGCAGAACAGCTGCATCAGGCCGCTCTCTGTGCTTTACGCTTAACTTCACAAACACTTTATCAGTGTGGTTAGCTCTTGAACTTCCTCCGGGCCCATGTATTCTCTAGAGGAAGTTTGTTTGAAAGTGTGACATTGGCCAAGAAACAATTCAAGTATTCTTTTATCATTTATTCTTTCAAGTATTGTTTTCTTTTCAACCGTACATTTAAAACTCGTGTTGTTCTTGTTTATTGTTTCCTGTTTAATCGTGTGTTTTCCTCTTGCTTGTTTCAACAGAATGCAAAGCAGACTGCTGAGGAGTTTATCAAGGTTATTGAAAATGCAGAAAATGAATACCAGGTATGGGATTGACTGAATTGACTGAATAAATCTACTGAATTGGATGTAATGAATTTCTTGCAGGTTAACAATCCATTTACATCTAGTGTGATTCATAACAGTAGTCATAAAATGGCACTCTGTTGTGTAAAACAGTGAAACCAAGAGAGTTTAGTGCTTTCTTTGTCCCCCAGACGGCAATCAGTGAGAACTACCAGACCATGTCGGACACCACCTTTAAAGCCTTACGCCGGCTGCTTCCAGTCACTCGCACCAAGATCGATTGGAACAAGATCCTCAGCTACAAGATCGGCAAAGAGATGCAAAACGCTTAGACCTGACTCGGCATGCCAACCCTCTGCTCGCGTTACAAGCCAAGAAACGAACTGAGAGGGGCCCAGA
>JAILXH010234864.1:10618-24262 GCA_023558415.1 Piaractus mesopotamicus | reverse complement strand
AACTTTTTTTTTTTTTTTTTTTTTTTTTTTTATCACAGATAGCAAGAGGATAGCGACCACTGCTGGCCCACTGATTGCAAGTCTGGTCGCCTATTCGCTTTTTGCTCAGCATTTCTGGGGCCCTACTAGAAGTTAAGCAGAGTGTTAGACAAAATGGCACTTTTCATCACTCATTTTCCTCTCACAGTCCTGCATTTCTTTCTTTTGTTGTTCTTTGTAAATTAGTTTAGTAAATAACTTTAATTTAGCATATTTGTTATTTATTTATTGTTATATTATGTATTTTCTCTCAGTTGATTGTAAGATTTGTCTTAGTTTATTTTCCAAAATAAAAGTCTCTGTGACTTTAAAATCTGATTGAAGAGAATAAAAACGAGTTAGACCTTGTATTCAGTGCAGTAATCTGGTCCGAGTTTGGACTAGCAGTAGCAAACAGTAGGCGGGGTTCTGACCTTGTTGAGCCAGAGGACCTTTATATGTTTGCTGTCGGGGATGAGGCACGGCAGCCAATCAGAACAGAGGCTTCGCGCAAAATTTGAAGTTCAAAATCTAACGGAAAAGTCAACGGATTTGCGCGAGCCTGATCCAGCAGTCGGTTACAATTCAAAATACAACGGAGCCTCGACGGTTTCAGGCTTCAGGGAACACCTGCAGGCGAGGAAGATGGTTTGGTTTAGTTTGGAAAAATAGGGAAAATAGGGTATCCTGAGACATATTAATAGACTTATATTTGTCGTATGTACCCTATTTCAGTAATCGAACAAGTGAGTCCAACTGATGGTAATTCTTGTGATAGCCATGTTAAGGTTAGCCGATTCCTTAAACCAGTCAGGGGGATTTCGCTAACGTTAGCGTGCTATGCTAACCTTACAGTAAAAAATAGTAGGTAAACATTAGTGGTAATAGCCTTATTTTTTTTGTTTAAGGTGAGTGAATGAGAGCGGTGCCAAAGCAAGCTAAATACGAGAGGTAAGTAATTTCTATATGTTTAATAATTTAACCAACCAACCTGCCTAACTAACCCAGATGGTGGTAGCAATGACTGTTCCTAAATATTTTGCTACACCTCCTCCTGAGCAGGTAAGTTTTGGGGTAACCATCAGAAATCAAAATCACATAGAAAGCACAAAAAAAACACCAAAAACTGTTTTTGGTTAACTAAGCAAAAAAATAATTAAACGCGTCACACTGTGATTTTACTTTCAGCTCTAATCATCGCCCTGATATAAGCTCTGAGCATGAAGCTAAACACCCACAGCACCAGCTGAGTTAATTAAAATTTGGATATTTGGTTTCTCAGGAAAGTATTAAAGAATAAACAGACAGTGGTTGTAGATAATTAGCTTTATGCAGTTTTACTTGTACACATCGCTCTCTTCTATGCTGGATATTTTTTTCTATGTAAAAAGTCAGTTTACTGATTGTTTCTGAACAGGTTATCGTCGTGTTAAAGCGACATACGCATTAGTTCGTTGTTTCTAGTTAAGACACGATCTACGGATTTGTGGTGCAACAAAATTTAGTAAAAGGATAGTTTAAATCTTACTAGTGTTAACTAAAGAGCTTAAATATAAACTTACGCAAACCTGGTTGGACCCAGTCCTGATGATTATTTCTCGGTCATAAACGCCGCCCCAACTCATCCTAAGGATGCTGGATGATGCTCCATAATTCCAGAGAACCTAGCTCCATAACTGCTATGTCCATTCACAGTCCAATGGTGGAGGGCTTTATACCCCTCTGTTCAATTCTTGGCATTGGGAATGGTTTTAGGCTTGTGTACGTCTGCTCCAGAGCATCCTATATCAGGAGTGCGTTTCTATTGATATTATAGAAGCTTTATACAAGATGCTTTCTGACTAGAGTTCTGGGGCTCCCTTTTTCCACTGGTCCTAGAAACATGCCTGATTCACTCTAAGAAAGGGCTGATAACATGACATGTTATATTCAGGCTCCATTACTAGAGTTGAAAAACACTGTTAATCAAATACAGTTTTGAACAAAAACTAAGTGTAGATCACTGGTTACTTTTTATGTGTCAGTATATTATGATGTGTGTTTTATAAGCATAGAACAAACAAATAAACAACTAATGTTTGTATCACTGCACTGATCAACTGACATCATCATAATAATACATATATAATCTGCTTGTAAATCTTTTGTGTTTCCAAACAACTTCCTGTCTTTAGAATTTCTACTTCTGTGTACCTCTTCTTGTACATAAAAACCTGCAAAGTGAAAGATGTGCTGAAAATCAGTTAAGATGTTTAAATGACACACATTGTGGCGGTCATGTCTTCATCTGCACTGCAGGCATGCTTACTTGACATTAGTTTTCTAGAAGGTGTAGTGGTGGTGTTCACTGCATTGGGTGAGGCTGTGTTTGATAGGTACTTTCATATGTATTGTTATATCAGTAGATCTTAATTCTGGAAACAGAGACAATTAGAGCTTGGTTTGGCTGGTAGTAGGCAAGTATCCTCACCCAATATGGTGATATACTGCAGTTCAAAGAAGTCATTGAATTTTCCACTCACATGTACAGCTTTTTCTGAGTCGTACTCACTTCTGATTTATCCTTTCGTTTAAGGTGAAAAATCGTTTCTGTCTACAAAGGGATTTTGATGGAGGACAAACGGGTAGAGGAGAAAGGGAACCTCACAAAGACTTCAAAAGTGGAAAATGTCTTAAGACATTCATATCTGATTTATCCTCAAAATTAACTGTTAAACCCTTTTTTTTTTTAATCCTGTAAGACTATAATGGATTCAAGTCTGTATCTGTCATTCTGTGTGCGTGAGTAAGGGGGCCTGCGAGCATATTGTGTACGTGTGGCAGGGTGTGTGTGGGTCTATGGGTGTGTGCTTCTCTTTGTATTTCAGACATGTGAGAGATGTGTATGCTTTGTCTCTCTGTGTAGTTATGTTGGCCCTTGTGATCATGATGGGTGCCGCAGGTTGCACTTAACCAGGCCCCTACACACCTGCCACACACTAATCATCTCAAGGTCAAGACTACCCAGCCTCAATGGTCTCTTGAAGCTCCTTGACATACTTTCTGTAAAAAAATCAAGCCTGACTGCGTGTTTTAGTGTAAAATATTCATGAAAATAGATTTTTATATAACCCTTCATGTTGCGCAGTTGTGTTTGTAGCCTTATTGCTAACATCTCAGACCTTGCCAATAAATAGTGAGTGTCCCCTGGCCCCTGGATCAGCTGATGTGGTGCTGGGGCAGCAGCTGATAATTGCCCTTGCTCTGTCTTTTTCTGCCCTTCTTTTATTGTTCTGTCCTCAGAGGGATTTGCTAATGTTGCTCAGCAGAAAATTTTGAGCTTGGCAGAAAATAGCCAATGATACAGCATAGGGATTTTACACTGCCTGTGCATTTAGGAGTGTGGGATACTTGCATATATTTTA
Source organism: Piaractus mesopotamicus (assembly GCA_023558415.1). Classification (NCBI taxonomy): domain Eukaryota; kingdom Metazoa; phylum Chordata; class Actinopteri; order Characiformes; family Serrasalmidae; genus Piaractus; species Piaractus mesopotamicus. The sequence continues at coordinate 20,840 of JAILXH010234864.1, read as the reverse complement.
ACCCATTCAGATATTTCCATTTATTGCACGCTCCAGGCTGCACCTGGAACAGGAAAGGCAACAAGTGTAGGCCTCTTTTAAGGCTTTTAATTTGGTGTCAGCATGTGATGGGCATCCAGAAGTATTGATAAAGCACCCTCTTTTTCAGCTGTTCTTTCAGAATGGCCTGTTTCTAAGAAACTGTTCAAGTTTTCAGATTTTCATTCTGTTTATGTTATGTATTGACAGGTTTGAGTTAGCATTTTTTCCGTTTTGATATAAAGAAATGAAAAATATTTAGCAAAACTAAACAATAACTTTTCATCAAATGCATATTTTACCAATACCAGTCTGTTTTTTTTGTAATACTGTAAAAATCACTTGACCCTACACATCATGCTAAAATAAATGTGACTGGTTATTTTGCCTGTCAGTCAAATGGCCCCTTCCTTTCAGAGTAGGTTCAAAGTAGATTTTTGTGCCATGTTGCACAGTGAAATGTCTTCTGACCATAAGCAGAAGTCTGGCTTGCAGAAATAACACCATGAAGGACCTAAGAAAGTTTAGCAAGACTGGAGTTACTCATGATGTTCTTATATCACCATTTGCTAAGGCTAGTGGTCCACATTACCAAAAACTATCTGAAAATATCAAATGAGAAATGTTTCTTTGGAGGTATAGCACCAAGTTATTTGGATTTCCAAATGCATTTAATCTTTTAACTTCCTTGTCCGAGGGCTGCTGCCAATCCAATCTTCCACTTTCCTTGCTACAGGCCTGTTTCTGCAGTCTCTAGAGTTTGGAGTGATTAATGAAGGAATAAGACTTGTCTATTTGACTCTAAAGATTACTCATTCCCTTTCTCTTGTTCCTTGTCAGCCATCCTGCCATCTCTCCTCCACATCTTTAAGGCTATTTGTGCATCCTCCTTTTCCAGAAAGTCTGATATTTATTAGATATGAGCTCACATCCTAAAGTTCTGATTATAGCTACACAGACAAATATTTCTAATGTTAGATAAATATATAAATATATATATATGGTAGGAAAAAAATGATTTCCCACACGTTGTATCTTCCCATTTCATTCGTTGCCTGTCTTATGTACCTTTCACTTTCGCCTGTTTATTCTTTCTCACACTCTGATAACTGATAAAGCGCCACAGGAAGATATAATAAATTGTTCTTGATTCCCAGTAGGAACTCCTTGAACTCTATCATGTCCAAGTTTACATTTGGGAATGGTGACATTAGTGTTTGTGTTGGGTGTAACTGTACTATAAGAAGCACACTTAAAAGTATGTTCTCTCCCAGCCTAGCCAGCAACACCCTTTCTGCCCTCTGCCCAAGGCATAAGTGAGACCAGACCATTCTGGGTGGCATTCTTACTGAAGCCAGCAAATCTAGAATTTTTTCTCAAGCAATAATGGACAGTGAAATGTTTATTAAAGCAACGGTTCAGCAGTAGTTAATTTTACCATTTTCCTCCTACCCGAAATTTACTCAGTCAGCCAAGATATAACTTGGAAAAAGTTTGCTTTTTTTGCTTGGCACCAGAGCTTTGCGCCTAATCTGCGTAACAAATAATGGTGTCGGCTTCCACTGATCAGCACTGTGCAGAGTGCATGCCAGAAATCACCACAATGTGTTATGTTGGTAAGTAATCTCAAATAGACATGCTTATATGGTTTCTGATACTGTATGACGTATTGTTATTTATAAAAATGGACAAAAGTATAGACAAACTTCAGGCTTCGCGATGGCTGCCTTCAGCTGTGCAACATATTTTTATCCATTTTTTTAAATAACTATAAGTTATGTGTCATAAGCCACATAAACAAGTGTATTTGAGATTACTTAACTCAGTGGCATGTAATTTGCATGGTGCTAGTTGATGGTCATAAGCTTCCATTACTTGTAAGCTACTTTAGCCTCATGGCTCTCGTGCCAAGCTAAACAAACAAACTTCAGACACCAAACATGCCTTAGCTGATTAACTACATTTCAGGGGGAAAACTGTGCATTTGAGTTTTAGCTGAACTGTCACTGTAACATAGAACAAAAGTGTTTGACTAAATGTCAACAGTCAGTAACTGATTATTCTGTTTTTCTGTTTCACTGTTGCTGCCTGTAGTCTACATGCCTGAGTGACACTTTGCTGAAGAATTTCCAGCAAATGCTTATGCTCTTGCCTTTTGTACCGCTTGAGTCTATTTTTGACCGTTTATTTGCTCTTCATTATTGCCTTATACACTTATCAATAAGTGCTCCCACCTGGGCACACATATGCAAGCATATAGTGACTAATAACCGAACAAAAGCATAATAAAAATGTGTGCCGGCAACAAATCTCCTTTCATCTTCAAGCCATTAATAAGCTGTTGTGGCCTCTAGCTTTACACTTAATGACAACAAAACAGCTGTCTAGATTTGCAATTCATGGCATGTTAATGACCAGGATCATGAACATGGGTCTTGGCACATAATGCAGAAAGAAGTGTAGTATGGCTGGATCCCTTTCTAACAAGAGTGGCCAGGAAAGAAAATTGTGACTCAGATCTGAGCCCAAGCCATGCTGTGAAGTGTTTGTATTTAACCAGATAGCTGCTTTATTTAAAAACAAATTAATTTCACCTTATTCACCAGCACCCTAAATCATCTTGCTTTATAGCCACCCATTTGAAACAGATTTTGAAGGCAGTAAGACAATGATTGAGTCCTGAACTCAGATGGCTAGTATCTACTCAGGAAAATGTATTCATTCTCTTTTCGTGTTGTGTTCATTCTGTACTGATGGTTCAGCATCTGGACTGCTTTACTATGGCTCACACTTTCAAGTATTGTATTTTAGAGAAGAAATGAAGAATAGCACCTAACAAATGTAAGTTTACTTGTTTGTTAAAATTACTAATATGGATTTGGTACCACATACTGTTTCTTGTATAATTCTTAGTTACTTAGGTAAATCTAGCTAAAATCAGTTAATTTGGATAAGTCCTACAGACTGAAGAGTCTTTTGCCCAAAAAGCTTCCCAGCATTCTTAGAGCATTTGTTGGTTTCTGCTAATTAACTCTTATTTTTCTAATTTATAAATAAATTTCTCTTTGCAAAGTGATAGTCTTGTGTCATAGTGTACTGTCAGGTCAAATGTGAAGTTTTAATGCATTTTACATGCTTTTGTTCTTATCATGATGGTGCTTTGTGTTCAGTTTTACCGGTTTAGTCTATCACCATGAATGGCAAGCATGCATTAAGCTATTAGAGTCCTAAAAACTGAGTGATTCTAGTCCTATATAAGTCATTTACTCGTTCTTATATGGAAGAGTTTACTTAATATAATAGAGTTGTTATAGTTGATGTCAGTATATTACCCAAGGAAAGGTGATTCAAGATTGATTCAAGTTAAGATAACTAATTCAAGATTAAGCAGAACTTGAAAAAGTAGAGTACTGCCAGCTCAATGGAAACCATTTATAATTAATGGACTGTTTGAGGTAACCTTACTTGCTGCAGAGGTGTGAATCACTGGAAATTAGAATGTAACTACTCAAAGTTTTTTAAGCTTGATCCTGTTAAGTAACTTTCCCTAAGCTAAGTCAGCTAATTTAAGGCTACAGTATAGTTCAGTGGGAACTGGGTTGACATGAAGGATCCAAAGTACTCAAAGCCAAATATAGAAATGGTTATTGGTTTAGGCATATGCTTTGAATAATCCTGTTAATTTTGTAGAACCTTTGCACTATTAATTGTAACACCTGTCACAACTACTGCATGTCACATATTACTGATCGCAGCTGTTTTAGCTGACCACAGTTATTTTCATCAGCTGCGTTCAGGCAAATACAATAAATAAAAGAAAGCAGCAAATGCATTTATTGAGACATGCTTTACAAAAACAAAAAAAGTTCTAAATTCTGACTGTTATTATGTGTTCAGAGGGCAGTGTTGAGTAATGTTTATTTATTTGGGCTCGAGCTATGTCTGTCATCAGATGAGAGCTACAGAGAATCAACAGCTAGGACAGTCAGCCAGTTTGTTCACTTTAGCCAGTTTGTCCACTTTAGACTTGTGCATTAATTATTCCATACAGTGAGTTGCAATTATTTTGTATGGCTATTAATCATAAGCTAAATTGTTACTATCATGACAAGCAGGTGGAGGTTCTTTAAATAAAAAAAATCACACTCCCATATACAAAAATGAATTATCGCCCCAAAGAACCCTTTTTTGTACTTTTTATTTTTAAGCTTAAGCTTCTGTTTGCCAGCCACCATTTCACCCTCTGTCCCGTAATACAGAACTCTGGCCTTTTCCTTAAACATGCAGTGGAACAGGTAAACACATTATCCCACTGCCACCTGCCAAAGCAATCTATGGAAAGCTGATTAGGCTCGGGGTGTGTCGAGGGGAGCTGTGATACGGCTGTTGGAGATGCCAGCTCTCCTGCCAGGCTGCTTCAGGCAGCCTTTTGGGCTTTAATCAACTGGTCCATCTATTTACCCTGCCAGAGGACTGCAAAGTTGACTGTTGCGAAGTTTTGCTCAACTTCGAGGATAATAGTTGGTTATATTACAAAGCTGTATTAGTTCTCAAAGCATCAGGTAAAAAAAATCCTCTTCAAATACCTAGTTCAATTTAGAACTGCAGCTGAATGACTTAGTACCTCCAGCACCTAGCAGCCGAGGAACTGCAGCTTGTTAGTTAGCTTGTTAAAAGTGAGAAGTATATATTTACAGCAAAGGAGTCAAGGTGATTAGCCAACTGAACAGAATGAAGTAAAGTACAGTCAGGAATTAGGACCTCAGCGTTTCTTTACTGCTACAGGGAACTGAGGAAAAGTAGATCCCTGTCCTCACAGATATAAAGTGAAGTATTACCATTTGAAGGGAGTCTGAAAAGTAACAATCCATCAACATGTCATTTAAATACACGTGAATAAATAGTACTAGTTACAGAGCACATTTGTTGGTTTTTATGTAAGTAAGCCAGCTATCAGTGATGTACAATGGACAGATATGTTGATGTGAAACTTTCTACGTGTGAGATGCCACACTAATGTAGGTCAGCATTTGATTAGTTTTTCGAGTAATTCAGCATTACACATTCACAGAAAATTAACCCCTTAAGAAGCCATGGGCTCGCTGTTATCACACACTTTTATAACCCAAAAAAAGCTCCATTAGTTTGCATTGAAGTTCCTGTCATTACTGAATAATAAGCTTTAGTATGTAATATCCCTGGAATGTTAAGGGGTTCACAGAATGTATTTTATAAAATACTTTTACACAAACAAACACATCTAATGTATGTAATTTCATTTTTAATGGTTATGTTTTAGCAAAATTTTCTTCTATATTCATATGTATCTTCGTTGTTTGAAGCATCATCTCTCCATAATAGTAACTTTACAGAAGAAGAAAAAACATTCTTAACTTTAATGTACCCTGATGTAGCAAGACTGTATTAAGTAATTTTGGATCATTTCTGTTGGTGCAGTCATTGTGACTTTGTTACACAGTAGACAGCTGGCATTTTCAAATTATGGAAAAAATAATTATACAAGGTTTTGTTCCAATAGTGATGACATATTGACTTTAGGACAGGGCTGCCCAAAGTGTGGCAAACAGGATTGATTTGGCCCACCAGAAAGTTACCCTAACCCACCCCCAACATATTTTTATACTACATAAATCTGATTACATTTTTATTCTTCTTTTAAAATTGCATTTTAAAGTAATAAAGTAAATTGTTTTGTTTTTTCGGCCCTTGGCTCACTGCAGACATTTTACTTTGGCCCCCCAAGACAAGCGAAAAGTTTGAGAACCCATGCTTTAGATGAAATTGCCTTGTTGTTTTAGTTGATCATCCATGCGTGAGTTTGCAGGTATCTGTATGTGTGCTTAATGAGCACTCCCAGAATCTCTTACCTGACTGTCAGTGCATGATCTTTACTCCAGCAGCGTTCTCCCGCAGTGTCTTTACAGCACACACACAAAAACACACAGCATTCTATGACTTCAGTGCATTCAGTGCCCATTCAAAAGCTGTTCTTAAAAAGTGTCTCCCATTGACTAATGTAAGATGACTCTCACTTTCATTTTCTTAAAAAGCCCAAGCATATTGAATCATCTTAAATATGTAACATGACTCCATTATGGTTCAGGCCCTAGAACTCTAGCCCATGGTAACCTGTAAACACACATTATTCTGCTAATGTAGAGTCTTCTAAAGTCTCCTAGAAAGTTCTAAACATTTCCAAAACTACCTTAATGCATACGTCTCCTGATAAGACGATAACTTTTTATTAATCACACTTTCAACTCTTTGAGCTCCTTTGTAAATTCCTCATTTTATAGCTTTTTTATGCAGTACTCTGAAAAGGTAAAACACTGAATTTACTCGAATTGACTAATTTTGAGTTATTAAGTTATTAAGCATTAAGTTATTAAGTTGAGGATTGCATATTTATACATACTATAAATATATATAGTCTAGATTATACTGTCTAAGGCAGCATCTATAACAACTATAGTCTAAATTCTGTTAGTGATTCTGTAGGCAAAAAAGAAATGAACTCACTGTTTGTCCAGTCCCAGTTTGTTGATTGTCAAATCCACGTGCTTTTAGCACCCTTCAATCAAGTTATCGCCCTCTGTCTCTACCTGGTCAGCCTTGCGGCGTTTTGCACAATTTCCACAGAGCTGATGAATAACAGTGTGTTATTTCACCAGCCTGTGTGAGCATGTGTGAACCTGATAAGCCGCAGTGTGAGGTTTTGACCCCAGGTTAAGGGGGCAGGATCTCCATGACCTCAAAAGAGTTGTCCCAGATGCAGTCAAGTGAGATATCCTCAGAAGTGTGGCAGCGTTCCTCAGAAGTGTGTGTCTGAGCCTTTATTTCCCACCCTGAATGGGGACTGGTGTGCTCGTAATGCTGAATTTGAGCTCAGATTGCTCGCTCTCTCTCTCCCTCTCTCTCCCTCTCTCTCTCTCTCTCTTACTCTCCTCCCCTCCCCCTGCTGTGCTCTGGGAGGAGTCGGAGGAGCAAGTAAAGAGAGAGGTGCTCCTCCACAAACCTCTCCAGTGTGACACATACATAAAGATGGAAGCAGGCTGAGGTCAAATATGTGCTCTGGCACACCCTGTTACGCTCGTTGCATTGTTCACATGCTGAAAGAAGGTGATCTGGGTCAATATTTACATCCTCGAATACAATAACCCTCAAAGATTTGGTGCTCTTGAGTCTATGTGCACTGTCTGTGGAAAAAGCTTTTGGATTGAATCGATGAAACAGTATGTCAGTGTATGTCTATGTAGGCTGCCCATTCAAGCTAGGAACACTTAGCTTTTCAAAATTGTTTTGTCAGTTTGCAGTAACTTACTGAAATAACATTTGTCCACAGGGGTGGATAGTAAATAGTTGCACTTAGTTCCTTCTACTTTAGTAAAATTTTGTATTTAACTTGTATTTAAGTGGTTCTATAAGTTAGTCAGTAATTAATTTGTATTTTTTGAGGTGCTTCTTTTATACCCCTACTCAAGTTGTTTATTGGAAGAATACCTTTTGCGTGAGTCTTCATTTGACTGAAAAGCCCAGTTTTTTTACTTGAGAATAGAGTTAGGCTCTGCTTGCCCCTAATTGTTACTATCGTAACAAACTCCATGTTTCTGAAGTGGAAACTTTACAAGAGAAAGAAAAAACATTGTTAACTGTAATGTATGTTAAAATAAGAATAATTTATAAGATTTTGATATGATGCAATGATATTAAAGTTATGTCATTTAAAATTTATATTATTAAGTTTATTATTATTATTAGGAAAATATTATTACACTTAAATGCTTGTGACAGTTTCTAACCTGTAAATGAATGTCAAAACTCATGCATTTTATCACCTTGTTATGACATCAGCACTCACCACCTTGCAGGTATTCAAACCAGCTTTGAGCCCTCATGGCCAAAACACTTCTCCGTATGTGCTTTTAGCAACAGTGTGGAAAAGAAGACTGCCAAATCCTTATTTAGGCAAAACCTTCTCATACCAAGAAAGACATTTGATCATGAAGTTGAGTCTTGTGAAATATATCCAAATATACCCATCGTACCAATGAGGAGTTATTTTAACAAAGCCCTTGCACTGTACTGTGTGTTCCCCCTGTTGGTTCGCACATGCCTTGCTTACAGATCTCTCAAATTAGATTCATGTGCCTGACTTGAATGGGAACACCTTTGTAAAGTCAAGCTGGTCACTTTCAGGTATGGATGATCCATGTGTGTGCAATGAGAGAGGGTGGGAGAGATGGGGGAGAGAGGGGAGGATGACAAGAAATACAGATTTGACTTGTGTCCTTGCCTCAGGCTGCAACAAGAGCATTAATGGTGTGTTGTGCAGGACAAGCATAAACGTCTTTGCACGCAGGCTGTGACCCCTGCTGACCCTGCTGCGTAATGTAAAATAATACAGTCCTGTGCAAAAGTCACCTGAGATAATTGCGTAAACCTTTTTATCTGGGCAGTAAGCCTTTGTTTGACCAGAGAGACGTTAACGTTAAAGTTGCAGCTTTACCGTTTCCAAACCTCTCCTCGAGAGAGCCTTGTATTTGTCGTTACTGGTGATTTGTTGTTTGCAAATGTGTTCTGTGGCTCTTTTAGGTGTACGTTGGGAGGCTGGACATGTATCTGAGTAGAGCCATTCTTATGTTTGTTAGTTAGTTTTTGTTTTTTTTTTTCTTCTAATTTTGATAAATGAAGGCTGTAATGCTATGGTGCCTGAGTATTCCACAGACTGTATTAATCACATGCATTGCTTATCAAAATGCATTCAGTGATACTTAATATCAACATCTGACTTGTTTGGTAGAAAAATGATGTAGAGACAAATCTTGCAAGAATGAGAGACATTAGTTCAACTCTAGTTTCCGTTCGTTTACCTGTGTTCAGCATGTGCCCAAGGGTCCAAACTCAGAGCTGCTTATTATTATAATACACATTATGCAATGTTTGGAAGGAACTGTAATACAGCCCTGTTTCCAAAAAAAAGTTGGGATGCTGTGCAAAATTTAAATAAAACCAGAATGCAATGATGTGCAAATCATTAAAACCTTATATTTAATTGATAATAGTACAAAGACAAAATATCAGATGTTGAAAAATATTTGAATTTGTTGTCAGCAACATGTTTCAAAAGAGTTGGTACAGGAGCATGTTTACCACTGTGTTGCATTACCTCTTCTTTAACAATACTCTGTAAGCGTTTGGAAACCGAGGAGACCAATTGCTGTGATTTTGAAAGTAAAATTTTTTCCATTCCTGCTTGATGTAGGCTTTAAGCTGCTTAATAGTTCGGGTCTCTTTTGTTGTATTTTTCGCTTCATAATGCGCAAATGTTTTAATGTGTGACAGATCTGGACTGAAGACAGGCCAGTTTAGCACCATACCTCTTTTACTACATAGCCATGTTTTGTAATACATAGAGAATGTGGTTTGGCATTGTTTTATTTTTCTGAAATAAGATGTCATCTGGATGGCAGCATATGTTGCTCCAAAACATGTATATATTGTTCAGCTGGTCACTGGTTCAACTAATCAGTCCAAGAGATGTGAAAGTCACCCATACCATATGCACTAATGCACCCCATACCATCAATGCTGTCTTTTAAACTGTGCACTGATAACAAGCAGGGTGGTCCCTCTCCTCTTTAACCCAGAGGATGCTGTGTCCATTATTTTCAAAAAGAATTCCAAATTTTGATTTGGTGGACCACAGGAGACTTTTCCACATTGTCTCAGTCCATCTTAAATGAGCTCAGGCCCAGAAAAGGCGGTGGCATTTCTGGATCCTGTTTATATATGCTTTCTTCTTTGCATGGTAGAGTTTTAACTTGTATTTGTGGATGCAGCGAGGAACTGTGTTCACAGACAGTGGCTTTCATAAGTGTTCTGAGCCCATGCAGTGACTTCACAGAATCATGCCTGTTTTTACTGCAGTGCTGGCTGAGGGCCCAAAGATCACAGCCAGCCAGTATTGTTTTTTCGTCCTTGTCCCTTGCAGAGATTTCTCTTGATTCTCTGAATCTTTTCAAGATAATATTTACCATGAAATCCCCAAGTTTTTTGCTGATTTACTTTGAGAAGCGCTATTCTTGAATTACTACTACTAGTCTTTCACTGTGGTAAACCCCTCCCCATTTTTTCATCTGAAAGATTCAGCCTCTCAGGGATGCTCTGGGATGTGTTTTATACC
>JAILXH010234828.1:20093-40664 GCA_023558415.1 Piaractus mesopotamicus | reverse complement strand
CTTCACTGATAAATATATACAGCTGCACAACTGTACTAATGTCATTTGGGTAGAGCATGATGTGAATATGAGGAGGGATTTAGCATGTTTCTGAATGTTTCTTTAGTTACTTGTCTTTTGAAATGTCTCTTCATAAGAGCGCTCATATAATACAGTGTGCTGAACTGTTGGCCACTGCTGCAGAGACAATAGCAAATTGCAAACAACATGCCATTGTCTGAAAGGGCTAGCATCAGTGGTCAAGACAAGCATTTGCTGGGGTTTCTCAAAGTCAGGGATCTGATGCTAAATGATTTCAAATGATCTATTCCCATCTTCCATGTTAACCCTTAGAAACAGCAGTTTTCACAAAAGATAACAAAGTCATGTTGTAATATTCTGTAATTCCAGTTAGTTAAGTATTTCTTACTGGAATTCTATGGAAAGTGCAGATCCTAAAACTAAACTTTGAATTTGTACCACAACTGTGTTTGTAAGAACAAGAGGATTAGGCAAAGTATTTTATTGTTTTTTCTAATTTCTTGACATCGAAATATGTGAAAAAAAATCAGAAGCGCAGACTCGAAACTGTTGATTGATGATCAAATACAAATAACAAGTAACTAAATAAGTAAATACACAATTGACTGTTTACAAAACTCTGACAAGTCCCGCCTCTCTTAGTTACTTTTTTTCATGTCCACCAAACTTTTACCACAGGCTAGTTCATTAGCACAAAGGAAAATCTAGATGCACACAGAGCAGTGCATTATAAATAGTACAGCATATGAATGTGGGGCAATTTATTTTAAAGAAAGCAGTACTTTATTACCCCCTTAAAATCTCTGGCTTATTACATACTAAGGCTCAGACTTCAATGCAAATTCTTTGATTGATTGAGCTTTACCTTTAGAAATGTGTAATAAATCTTTGGACCCACCGGGCCATTTAAGGGGTTTATATATAGTGGATAGTATATAGTACAGCACAAGAACGTAAGGCGATTTACTCAAAAAAAAAACCAAAAAAAAAAAAAAAACTTTGGAAACCATGGTTACATTAATCAAACCAGGGAAATCTTTTAGCTACTGGCCATTAAATCATAGGTTTATATATCTAATAAGGGGGACATGTGAGTGACCAAAGCTACTCATTCAGATGAGCTAATACTAGCATTAACACTAAACCTAACACTGGAGGTAGTCAGTGGAGAGTCATAAACTGAAGAGAACACGTCGTCTTATAAACATGGTCTTTTAGCAAACTTTAATGTAATGTTACAAATGACTGCTCATGTACAAGTGCACACGTTTTAACTGCTAACATTACCCCTATAGTCTTGTTAAATCTCTTAAGCTATCAACAGCTTCGTTAAGAAAAGCTAACTTAGATTCTGTAAGTGCAAGTTGGATATAATGTTATAATTATTATTGTTGACAAAAAAAAATCTGATCAGGATAGCATGTGTAAAGCATTACATATCACCAGTAACATCATTCCACATCTCTTACCCCAATCATTCTTACAAATTTACTACCACTGCCATTCTCACTGCAAGTTTGCTCCGAGGAGCTCTGTTTTAGGGAGAGGAAGATGCACTTAAGAGATGGTTGTGGCTGGCTGAGAGGTATGTCAGTCATCACTTTGCAAACAGTCAATTGGATTTAAATAGTATAGCAAAATGAAATTAATAACTGTAACTTCTAAGGGTTAAACCATGACTGAGTATGTGATGAAAATTTGATTTCATTTCACCTCTTGAGGAACCCATTTTGGTAGGTAGGGCAGACAGACATGGGGAAAAGATCTACCTGAGCTCCTTCTGCTGATGGTCAACAGGCTGACTGTGTCTGGTTCGAGGTAGGGTGAGAAAATGACTGTAGGCGGATGGAGAGAACAGAGGGCAGAGGAGGAGAGCAAGGTGAGAGAGAGAGATGGAATTTGGAGGTAGAGATGGGAAAACGGGCCCACCCCATCCAGGAGGTGGGATGGAGAGCCAAAGTGGTCCAACCAGAGACCAGTGATAGTAGTCCACTTAAGTCCACTGTTCAGCAGTCAAATCCACAAATCACACAAGTCACTTCAGAGGGAAGGATTTGTATTTTTCCCTGCTGAAAATTCTATGCAATATAATGCGTTATAATTGCATTATAATGCATATGTGTACATGCAAAGACGCAAATTACAGCAACAGTAGATAATTCATTGTAAAACCCAGTAAAGTTGTTGCTTAAGAACTGAGTGATATACCACATTTTACAAAGGAAGAAAAATCATCAGCATCAACACAGTTTTACAACAAACAAAAATACAGTGCAGGAAAACAAACTATCTTAAAAAAAAGAAAAGAAAAAAAATATATATATACAAAATACAATAATCTCAGGTTCATGCTTTTGTCTCTCTAGATAAATAAATAAATAAATAACTAAATAAATAGTGCACTCTGATCACATTCACATTACTACAAAATAACATTTACAGAATCCCATTCATACTACTGTATTCGTTCTGTTAGGGGTCAAAGCAGTCTCTTTTTTTAAAGGCTGATTTGTTGAGGAAGATCAGAGATGGTTATCTAGGTTTTGGCACTCATCAGAAATTTAATAAGGAACAGGGCATTTCTCAAAGGACTGCTTCAACCAAAAATGCTACTGCAACAGTGAATGAAAGCTATTCAGAACTCATGCTAGAAGGTCTTGCATGATCTCTTTCCAAACTAATGTTAACTGCGTCATTCTTTTTGAGTGATGCGAGCATTTTGGGATGAACAGTTCTTTATAGTAAAGAGCACAGCAAAGAAAGAGAAAGATGAAGGGGAGAAAAAAAAACTATACCTCTGAGGAGGGGGAACACTAGGTGATCGTGAGCGTGCTCGGTTTATGTCCGCCGACCGCGAGCAGTGATTGGATGACAAGACCTGCTCTGGCACGGAAAGAGTGGAGCTCTGAAGGTCCCGTCCATTTTGTCTGTAATCTGCAGGGAACATATGCGGTAATATGGTCAGTGACAACATCAGTGACATCAACTTTAAAACAATGAAAGGGATAGTTTGACCAAAGACATGATGAAAGCTGAATAGAATCTGTGATAGCTGACCTGTCACATCAACTGGTTTAACTATATTACATAACTAAAGTTACTTTCAAGCATTTAGTGAACTTATTCTTGCTCTAATGTAAGCAACTGCTCTAACTTTCGCAAAAAGCTGACCAGTTATGCTGTCAAACAGACTTGTTCCAATTTAACACCCTCTGCATAAACATTCAGAACACAAACCGTGACATTTTGTGGTGTAGTTCTACAAATATTTAACTCTTTTATTCGTATAAAGCCTGATTCCTACATCTCCCAGAGTTTGAGCTGGTGGGGACGTGGCTATATCAGCACTATACAAACAAGGCAACTCCTCCTCATCTACCGTCAATCAGTTAGCATTGCAGCTTCAGTAAGGATCTGTATTTTCTGAGGAATTAAAAAACGCATTACTAGGGACATTTTACTTTTTTGGAGGTGTTTAATTGTTAACTTACAAACCCAAAATCACAGACATGACCCATGAAAACATTGTGACACAGCCTAACGTAACAGATAAGACACATAATGTAGTCTACTTACTTACATTTACCATATATTATTAGCCAAAGTTAACCAATATATTTGGCCTGACCTGGGCTAGCTTGAAGTTCATAAGCATAGTTTAAACAACAATCAATGTAATGTCAGCAGCTCATAGTATTTACGCTTTTTTGTCATGGGACTAACTACATAGGTAAACCATTAGCTAACAAACACATTAATAGACTATAGCTTGAGGCTGTGCTCAGAAGCAGCAACATGAAGTTTATAAAGAGTCAGTTGTAGCCAACTTTCGCACATTGTCATGTGTCTCTTCAAACACTTCTGACGTGAACCTCATGAATTACCCTGAATTTAACGTTGGCGGAAAAAAAAAACCCATTAAATGTGACCTGTGCAAAAGCTATGGCACATTTTTCATCTTATTTATTCATCTTACTTTTTATCCTCAATATGTTGAACTCTGCAAAAAGTGAAATTGTGTGCTACAATCAGCAGAAAAATGCCATATTTAGCTTCTCTGCAGAGGATGTGTTAACTTATTTTCACTTGTAATTTAACCAAGCGTGCTCCAACTTTTGCAAAAGACTACAAGTATGAATAAGTTTGAATGGGTTGAGCGAGTTTGTGAGGAGTATATAGACTGTCTATGTCATGTTGCCATGGTGACTCTCCCTTTAACTCTTTGCTGCAAGACTAAAAATGTCACTCGTCTGTTTTTTCCTTGTATTTTTTTCAAACCTGGCAGGACGCAGCACCTTCTGGAATTAAAAAAAAATAGCCAAACGTGACTGTCCTTTTTTATTTTAATTTGTGTGACATCAATATTTAGAAGGCACAGTTATCACCAACAAATTATGTTGGACCCTAAACTTTTAATCCATATCACATTTGTGTTTGTACGCAAACAATGAGAAATTTTATTATGATTTGATTTTGATGAAAAGTGACTGCTGTGTGCAGTCTTGTTTTCCAGAGAGCAAAACGTTCTTTACTTTTTGTCATATGGAAATATAATATATAACATAACTATACAATCACTTGCATAATTATGTAATTAGTCTGAAATAGTACAGCAAATGACAGCAGCAACTCTAGACCTCTAAGGATTAAGAGGCTTTTTGTTAACAAACTCCTACATTAGCGATTCCATAAAGGGTCAGACTTCGATGTAAATCACTGAACTGGCCTTTCGTCTTCAATCAGAAAACAGCTTTTGCAACCCAAACCATAATAATGACTGTGAGAGCGATGTGCGCACTCAGATGGAAGGAGTTCATTATCCAGCCATCAGCCACGCTGCACTGCCATGGCTAAGGTCAATGCCTAGCATGATTGAAGTTGACTGCTACCCAATGAAGTGCATCACACGTTAAATAGGCAAGGATATAACCATGGATTTAAAAAGAAATTTTGGAGGGGAGATTTTGCCTGCTTGGGCAGTTTTCACTTCGTCTTGCTTCGTTTTCAGTTTCGTGTGAACATGGCTGATTTGATCTTTTCAACTGAAGTGATAAATTCATACTGAAACAGCAAATATGCATTGATTCTGAAATGCCAAACCTAACAAGGGTTTAATACTGGGAGTTAAAATTAAGATCCTTACTGTAACAGAAACAGAAAGAATAACATGCATACAATGCTAGTTTGAAGTCATTATGATGTCACTAAAGTCATTCAGACCACTATTATATGCTAATGGTAGTGTGTTCAACACACAAATATAAACAGCCCTGTTTTTCCATAGTGGCAACAGTGTGGAAACAACATTATTCAATGTATGTGGTATTATGGAGTTCTCAGCACTGATATTATGATTATGTGACTAAAATGAACCTGTTTCTAACTTACTGGCTTAATTAAGTCAATCAACTTACTTTTTGTTTTAAGTATTCCTTGCTTGGCATCAAAATTATACCAAAATACCTTTTTTGATGAAACACTAAGGCCTTTAAGCTAGCAGAATGAACTTTTCCGAACAATGAATGCCACCGATCTGACATCAAGAACCATCCTGACCTTAATGACTAGATGTTTGGAGCAGCTGCCTCCTGTTTTTAAGAGACTGTTGTTAAAGACGATACAGTTTATTCAGAAAACTTGTGAAATGGTTCACTTCTATGCAACAATTTACCACACGATGCCCTCTAGTCATATTTTTAAAAATGCTTATTAAACTACTGTAAACAATATTAGCTAGATAGCTAGGTGAGAACATCTGGCAAAAATCAGTTGGCAAAACAGCAGGCTAAACATCAAAGTTATGCAAGGCTGTCAAATTCAGTGAAACTCATGTACATGCAGACCTACCTGCATGAACAATTGCTTGATTTAACTCTTGTGATAACTGTGGAGAGACACTATCTTGGCAATAAACGTGTTTTTTGCCAGTAAAAACTCAATACAAATTAACTTTGCATTCACACTGGCAGCGGCGTGACGCGACAAAGTGGCGGGAGGTCATTCATTTTCAGCAAGAGCTGGCGATTTCCTGGTGATGAGAAGTGGGCGGAGTCGATGACGCGACAAAGTTGGGCAGAGTTTAACTTTATGCAAAAAAGGAGCAAAGGGAGGTGACGATTACCAATAGGAATTGAGCTTTATCTCCGCCACTGTGAAACGGTACACTCTGTATTTGGTTCCTAGATAATCGTTGAATAAAGGTGGCAGTGCTTTCACCGCAAACAGACAGTAATCGCAACGACCAAATACCGTTTTCCTCACAAACTGACTGCACAGACACAGGGATTAAATAAAAACAAGCACACAAGCGATTTCTCATGAGGATTTTTATTTGTAGTGGGAATGCATCTGATTTGTGCCGGGCGTCAGTGAAACCATGGCAACCAACGATGAGCGACTAGTGATTTGGGCGACAAAGTGGCGAAAAGTCGCTGCCAGTGTGAACGCAGGGTAAGAATAAAAGCAAACAGATCTTAACGCAGCAAGATTGCAAGAAATCAAATATTGGACGTACAAATAATCCAGGCCTTTTCTAAAGAGAGGTTTGGAACACAATGACAAAAACACACTTTAATATCTAAAAATCTTTGATATGCCTTTCAATATATTAACCTAATTATCCCTTAATATGTCATAAAATGGACTATTTTTAGTGCCTTAACTCATCCAAAAAGGCTGTAGCAAATATGACACAGATAAACAAACTGTATAAACTGTGCAGCCCTAAAAAATCTGATTCTGATCTTGTAATGTCCTCATGAAGCTAAGAGACTGTACTGAAACAACACTGTACCTACAAATCAATATTAAAAGTCTTTTCATTGTATCACCCTAGTTGGCTCTAAAAGCTCTCTCTCTTTTCACCCACACACAACCCCTCCCCCCTTTCTGAATGACCTCAGACTGCCTCAGTGCAGTGCAGCAGACCTGGCCGAATCCAGCAGAGCTGAAAACAACCACAGCAACTCAGAGAGGAAAAAAGCAGCAATCTATAATTCCTCTGAATGGTAATCATCTCTTGCAGGAGGAAGCGCCGAATCAGCACTTTTACACAGGAGGCTGGAGAGAGAGCCAGCAACACAGGGGGGAGGGGGCAGAGAGAGAGAGAGAGAAAGGAGAGAAAGAGATAGAGAGAGACAGACATACAGAAAGGGAGAACAGAGAAAGAGAGAGGGCAAGGAGAGAAAGACAGGGGCAGAGAGAGAGAAAAAGAGAGAACAGAGACAGAGAAAAAATGAGGCAGGGAGAAAAAGGTGGGCAGGCAGAGAGGGAGGAATAGAAAAAGAAAGAGAGAGGGAGAAAAAAGACTGGGGCAGAGAGAAAAAGACAGAGAGAAATAGAGAAGGGGCAGTGAGAGAAAGACGGGCAGAGACAGAGAGAGAAAAGGGGGGGCAAAGAGTGAGAGAGAAAGCAAAAAAGGAGAGAAAGAGAATGAGAGAGGAGAACGAGAGCGGCGAGGGAGAAAGTAGAGGACAAGAAGAGAGGGAGAGAAGAAGGACAGAGAAAGAGAGAGAAAGAGAGAGAGAGAGAGAGAGAGAGAGAGAGAGAGAGAGAGAGAGAAAGAGAGACCACCAGAGAGAGGACATCCCTCCCTTAAGAAAATAGTAAGGACTGGATCAGAATTTCAGAAGCTGTATGCGTGAGGGGAGTTTCCCTCATTCACCTCTCTGACAGTAACTCCTGCTCTGAAGATGTTTGTGGCCAGACGAAAAAAGGAGGCCTATAAAAGATCCAGCACTGTAAAGAGATAAACTGCAACACAGCACTAACACTGCAAACCTCCCTATGGCACAAATGATCAACTGAACGTGACTGAATGAGTTAAACTCACTTATCGCCCTGAGCAGAAAGTGTCCTATCCATGCTCAAATATGCTCTTTCACAAAAAGTGTTGGAAGGTTAGACAAGCTTTTCAGAAATATGACCAAAAAATGGCATTCAATCTAAAGAGAAGTTAGGCTTGAAAGATCATGTGCCAAGAGGTGGTTGAGTTTGGAATGGTCTGCAATACAGTAATGTCTGATTGTGGCCCAAAGACATCAGAAACCAGCGACAGTATCGTGGGATTGGGGGTGTGGTTGTAGGAAAGCAAGAGACCCAGAAAAACCCAGAAAAAAACCCCAAAAAAAGCTGCTTTGGTGCACCACCAACACCAGATGTGCAACATAACAATGCAACAATCCACATTCATGTCTTGCAAGGGAAAGCGTTTTGTGTGCATTCAGTGCTGCTTTGCACTGCTACAGAACGTCAGACATATTTAGACTGATACAGGACATGGACTGCACTTGAAATAAAAAAATGAAAATAAACAAAGATTAAGAGACAAGTATGATCACTTTTTGTCCATCCTAAAATTGTGGAGCTGAAAATCAGCTGACTTAAACACCTAAATTTTGTCTGTACTTTTCTTCACTGAACTTGTCTTAGCTGATCATGTACATTTGGGGAAAAGAGAAAAGTGTGTGATTTTTGCATGCACAATGAACAAACCGGCAGAGAAAAAAGCTAAAGTCTGCATAGGAGCTAATACATACTGGTGATAGCTGACATGAGCCCTCATAGCCTGTGTGTGAATGCAAATAATCTTTAGCCGTGCTGGATAATGATACGAATACAGTTACCTGACACGACTTCAACACCGTCCTCACAGTCATAGTCGGAGATCTCACTGTCACTAATCCTATGAGATCCTGCAGGGGAAAGGAAAAGAGAAAACAGAGGGGTTATTACAAGCTAGGGACACTGCCTGGAGCCCTAAGATTACATTGTATATCATTAATGTTTGTTACTGTTTATTACTGTTTTTAGGCCTGATCTAGACCTGTTAGCGATTTAGACTAAATCCAACTTCAATATTAAGTGTTAGGTGTGGGTGTACACTACTGTTCCACAGTTTAGAATAACTTGCCATATTAACAATTTGTTCTTTTATATATAATAACCTGGTCTATTATGGGCTGGAACACTCACTACTGAGTTCCACACTGCCTTTGGAAATAACATGAGTACAAGAACTGTTTGTCTGGAGTCTCATGGTTTAAGTGTCCATTACAACCACAGTGTACACAAGCCTAAGATCAGGTGCAATGCCAAGTGCTGGCCGAAAAAGTGCAAAGCACACCACCACTAGACTCTGGAGCAGTGGACACACGTTCTCTGGAGCAATGGCACAAATGTCCAAATACTGTTTTGGTCACTGTATCTCGGTCTGGTTGGTCATAGTCAATTCTTCAGAATAATCACAATTGGGGAGCACTGTTTGTTGTAATAAATTTGTCATTGTGTTGATGCAGGTGCAAGTAAGTCAACCTTGACTGAAAGCGATCGTAAATTTCAAACCGTTCATGGAGAATCAAACACGTCAAATCCGACACAGCCCTTCCTCACCAACCTGCTTTCAGCTCCACAAACCCTGAAACAAGCTATTCAAGCGTTGCACGAAGACAGAAATTGAATTCTTGTTGTTTTTTTCCTTTAATCCATCCATTTCAGTCTTGGGAAATAAACAGAGTGGAGCATTTCTGCCCTGGTCTACAGCGCTGACGGTTTTCAAAGTTGACACTTTGAACGGGCAGCTCAATCAGTCAAAGGGCCCGGCGCAGATTGAGTGGGAAGGTTACTAGCCGTGCAGAAGCTCCACTTAGACGCTTCTTAGATGCTGCGGCCCCTTTCGGACCCCCAAGCCTCCGCGTTCACCGCTCAGTCAACTTAACCTGAACAGACACTGCAGCTTTTACAGGAATGACAGGCGAACAACTCTCCTCTCACGTCCTCTCTCTCTCCCTCTCTTGATTTCTCAGATTTACAGAAACTGTTTTAGCACTCCCGTTTTTAGACCCGTCAGTTCTCTCATTTCCTCACACACAGACATGCACACAGACACATTTTTCTCTCTCCTAAGAAGTGAAAGAATAGGCAGAACAAAGCCAGATGTATGTGTGTGAGAAGACCTGGTTTCAAATGCGTAACGTGGCCGCACACAAATAAAATATACAGTACTGTGCAAAAGACAGAGATGCCCTTTCATTTATTTAATTTCCAAATTGGCCAATAAGTATAAATACTAATTTTCAGGAGATAACTCTGAGTAGATTAGATATGAGTTTATCCGCTTATATAAGGAAGGGGGAAGTCAAAGGCAAACGGATGAAAAACTTTAAACTAAAGAATAATTACAAAAAAAAAACTACTACTAAAAAAATTAATTACAAAAAACAGAAAATGTGACTCCTAACAACCATGCAAGATCTGGCAGACCACCAACATTGTCACTATCAGATAAACAGCACTGAATGCGTCCATCATGAAGAGAGAAGAAAATCAAGCTTCACTCTTGCTTCAGATTTGAAAAAAAAAATGCATAGGTGTTTATTTCTATCCTTGCACAGTGAGAAGACAACTCAACACTAAGGGTCTGAAAGGGTGTGTAGCTGTCAGGAAGCCCTTGTGGAGAAAGGGAAATTAAAAAAAAAAAAAGTGCACTAAAACATTGAAACTGGACACCTGAGATACGTGTCCAGATGAGTATAAATTTGTAATTGGGATTATTTGGATCATGACTTCATGAACTTTGAAGGTGTGGTAAACTACTCCTGCAGATTTCTTCAAAAAACTGAAAGCAAGTCTCCTGAAAAGAATGGAAGCAGTGACAAAGGCAAAGGGTGGACTCAATAAATCCTAAAAATGTGATATTACATTCAGCTGCTGAACTTTGTGTGCGTACGTTTCTGTTAAATATCTGCTTTCTTTCCTGATGCTGAAAAATAAATAACTTAATGGCTTTGACTGGAAATTAAATATATGAAAGAGTGGTCTCTGACTTTGCACATCAACGCAACTGCGGTCTTTCGGTTTACTTCTTCCTGCCAGTTAATCATGCAGCTGAGCTTTTACTTTCTACTAACTCAGAAAAGAATATGCAAGTTAAATGACTAAAGCCCTGTTTATCATAAGCGGACAGCACTAAGTACAGGTGTGAACAGGTCCCAGTGCATCTAGTAAATGCACTGTGATCCGATCACCCACACCTTCAGCTACAGCGGGACGCATATGAGCACATAACATTTATAGTGTGTACACTGAAGTGCATCCTTGACAGCAGTGAACGACTGCCCTTTGTCATCACAGCAGATATGAAGGCAGCTCTGCAGCTTCTTGTTTTGTCTCTTCTTCCATTTATTTACAAGTTATGCTGGCAGTTTATGTGGTCTAAATGTCTGTAACAGCCGGTACATGTACATGAACAAGGAGACATGGAATATTTTTGTCTGAAAATGAATGCAGTGAGAGACTGGGGTAGTAAATGTGTGCAGTGTATTTCCTCCAGTATGGAAAATCTGATCAGAAGTGGTTACTGGAGACACGTTTGAGACCCATGTAAATGTGAGGTGTCAACAGTTATGCCTCGCGCTGTTCACTTGTGATCAGATCACTTGAAACAGATGTTAATACCAGGTGTGAACAGGGCCTAAGCGAGAGCGGTGTTAAAGGAGAATTCCACCAGTTTTTAAAGGTTCTGTGTATTTAAGCGATTAAGATGTATAATCATTTAGAGTGGTTTGCTGTGCAATGGTTCATTCAAGAGAAAAAGAAAACTATTTCATAGTAGTGGTGATAGGAACCAGACGTCTGAAGTGTTTAAAGCCTCTAACAGTATATATTTATCTATATGTCACCGTTTCGCAGTAGGTTTGATCCTTTTTTTCTTCTTCCAATTAAATATCTAATCATGTCTTTCTGACAACATTTCTAATACGTGTGACGTCTCTGCTTCTACACAAAAGTGCAGCCCTTTCGCCCTTTGTCACTCAAGTTAGTTTCAGTGTCAAATAGTTATCATCATGTGTGCACAAAACATTGCAGTTGAAAATTTCATCAGTACAATGATCCATGCGTTCATCTGAGTCAACGTCGGCTAGAATCATGTTTTAATTGCACTAACATTCGGCTAACCAAGATCTTACTTGGACTGCGACAATCAGACTGTGCTGTCAGAGCAGCAGTCTCAGTCAGACTAATATTAGATCAATGTTGTGCACTGTGTAATAACATTGTTATTAACAGTGAAAGTCACTGCCATAAGGCTCTTTAGTCAAACCAGAGGTGTTCTAAGAGTTGTAATAGTGTTGTTCTGTTGTTACTCTGTCAGCACGTCTAGACCTAGGCACTACGACAGCACCAACCGTTAGTGACAACACAACAACAAGCTTTTTAGGCAATACAGAGAACTGCACACAAAACCGGCTGATGCCACTTTTTGTTTTTGACCACCTGTAAGGACTCAAAAATAAGAACTTATTGAGGAAAACAAAAACAACAACTACACAGCAACCAATAAACAGAAGCACAGTCAAACAAAACAACACTGCACACACAAAAATATAGGACAAAAAACACATACATAACAACCAGAAAATGTGTCAAGGGTTCAGTTCAGTATATGTGACAGCACTGATATGGACAGCCAAACACAGCGAGTTAATAACACAAAATAACTTCACAAACAAACATTTCTGGCAGTCATTTGTTAGCTTGTCAGTGGGGTATTCTGTTATGTAAAAGTTAGCCACAATGGAGCTCTGACAGAACTGCAGCAAAGAGAGAAAAGCACAACACTGCCGAGGAAAATCAGAGGGCACTGTGGGAAAGCGTGGGAGATGATACCATGTATTCTTTTTGAATCTTTGTGTCTGTTTTTTTTTTCCACAGAAGCAACAGGAAGGAGTGGTGGAAATATCTGACTGCAGAACACAAGGAGGGAATTCATGGGCAACCCCGCAGGAAGCGGAGTGGACATGCAGTGGTCTTTACCTGAATTGTATGAAATCGGGCCTTGCGCTGCAAAGACAACGAGGTCAAGAGAAAAATGATGCAAAACCAATCGGCCAACTATTTCAAACTGCTTCACTCTGATTTAAAAAGAGACCAGGTCTGTCATGATGGACGCTGAGCATTTATGTGAGAAATAATAAATAAATGAAAAGTTACTGTTGAATTTATTGCATAAAAAACAGAGGTGGTCTCCTCATGGTTTCGAGGGAGTATTACCATTAATAAGCTGTGTGTGAATTAGTTATTGCACCATCCCTGTTGTGATAAACAGGACTCAGCGATTCAATTCCATTATGATTCTTTAAAAAAACGATTCAATGCATCATTGAAAATCTCATATTTCACTACCTTTCAATTTAATTCAGATATTGAGGTATGATTTTAGATTAATTTTAGAAAAACATTAAATACACATACTACAGCTCAAAAGTTTGGATCATTTGCCATATTAATAATTGTTATTGAATAACTTACACAGTGTAAATTAAAAAAACAATGGTTTATTAACAATCAAAATAAACTTAAATATTTTAAGAGCAACAAGAAGTTATGACATGGATAAAAAAATGGCAAATAAAATTTAATTTTGTATTTATAGTAATTTCTTGTCACAAAATTACAATGAACTGCTATTTGATCAGCGCGATTTAGTCACTGCATTTCTGAATCTGACATTTTCTAGAATTTCTTAATTCTACTATAGGTTAATTCTCAATGCTAAGCAGCCTTTTAAATTATAGTGGAATCTGTTTGTCACTAAAAATGCCAGCATTTTTATAGCTTACGGATTTAGCAGCATATCTTTACTATCACTACTTACACAGTAGTGGAATACAGACAATAAAAACAATACACTAGAGCTGCAACTATGAAATATTATAAAATTTTGCACTAATACATATATTTGATTTACTTATTTAGACTTGATAAAACTGAAATAATGCAAGATTCTGTCCAATCTGGCAAACCTGAACAGTTCGCTGGCTCTGTTTGAACAGCACTACAAGCTGCATTAAGCAATAAATAAATATAAAAAAAAAAATTTTTGGTCACATGCTTAACTCTGATGCAGGGTGAATAACCTTCCTACGGCTCTACACAGCTAGCTAGCCAGCATGTGCTCATTTATGCTCTGTATTACATTAAACCGAGAAAATGCTAAACTGCAAAAAAATAGTATCTTGTCAACTGAAATTTAGTCGATATAGCTGATACTTTAAATTTTTCTAGGAATATTATAAGATTGTTTAACCTCTTTCTAAACTTTTTTTTTCTTGTTTTAAGTAATTTTATCAAGTAAAATGATCTCATTATATTGACAAATAATTTAGCTTGTTTCAAGCATATTTCTTAAAACAAGCTAAATTATCTGCCAATATAGTGAGATAAAATTGACCTGATAAAATTGCTTAAAACTTAAAATGTCCAAAAATAAGTTAAGTAATCTTGTACTAAGCTCAATATGAAAAATATATATTGAAAATATTTAAGACAATTTCACCTGATGACAAGATTCAATTTTTTGCAGTGTGGTTAGCAATCTAGGAAACTCTGTACTGCACCTGGAGCTAAAACTGTATCTGTTGGCTCAACATGCGAGAATATTGCAACTAGTGCCAATAGTACCAAACCACAATCTCCAAAGAATCTGGTCTGGAAAGCTGGACACTGCGTGCTACTGGATATAAACACGTTTTGATGTTTGACTGCCCACAAAAAGTGAGTAAGCTCATAAAAGTGGTAAACGTGTCAGTTATTTAAATTTCTTTCCCGTTTTCAAGTATTTTAATTATCATATTTATCGAACATTATCGAATGAATCTCGCAGCACTACAATACACCAAACTTTTTTGTTTTTGGAAAACAGCCCAAGAATTATGTAGTCCTAAAAAATATGTGCATACTTTGCTAAACATTATTCTGAGCAGTTATAATTGATTCTTACAAATCAATGGAGTTGAATCGCCACCTTCAGAACAATGCATGTTTTACACCCTTACACTGAAGCAGGTGTAAAGTGAGTGTGAGGTAAGATTAAATGAGATAAGAGAAAATCTACATACTCTGCAGTCTGCGTGCGGTGCTGTCTCCATGCAGTGTTCTTCTCTGTAGGTAGGGGGAGCTCTTGGGCAGGGGCACTGAGGAGACGTCATGCGTCTGCAGCTTGTACCAGTGAGGCTCATCATCCATCAGTGCTGTCTCCAGTTCGATCAGAATCTAAAAGAGGATACATGCATACTACAATTACAGAACCACAACCAGTTCCTGTTCCTTGTTTTTTTAAAAACACCGTCTAATGCTGCTGACACACCAGTCCTGATATAAGACAGAGGTAGAATATATCTGAGTAATGGTGCTTCCTACCTATACATAAGTATTATTTTGGAAAATCTGTAGGTAACCTGAAAGTTACTAAAATGTAATGCTTGTACTCAACTACATTTCCAAGAGCAAAAAAACATACTTTCTGCTCCTCACATTTCCATTTAGACCTTTAAAATCCTCAATACAGACTTCAAAGGCCTCTCTTTCCAGGCAAGTTTATTTCTTTTATTCATTTTTCTAATTCATACTACCGTAAAATCATACTTCCCACAACTATACTATTTCATCGCTGTGCAAAGACCAATATCGTCCATTAGTTGCCACTCCACGCACAGAACTTACTGAAATGAGGCAGACACTGAAACAACACAGATTTGCCAGGGTATGATCAGCTTGTCAAGTCCTGATTTTATTAGTAATATTTGTTTTACTTTTATAGATTCGAAAATAGAGATGGCGTATCAGTATGTGGCTGATAACCAATCCTGTAACAAATCTTGCCTGAAATGCTGTGGATTCTGGGGTGGAGTGTTTGAGTAGCTTGAGGATGATAGCCTACTTTTAGATGCTTGTCTTAAGTGAAGTGCTTTAATTATAAATAGCTCATTGTAAAGCTAAGTCATATTTAAAGAAAAGCTACAGTTCGGTATTAGTATCGGCCGATACTGAAGGCTTTTATATCAGTATTGGAAAAGAAAAAGGGGTACCGTGCCAACTCTGCTAAATTTTCAATACTTTTTGACTTTCACTCAAGTCTATTTTTCAGCTCCAGACTTCCACTTTCCACGAGTACTATACTGACAGAGTACCAGTAATTTCACTAAAATACAGTTTCCATGTACATTTTCCCATCTTGCTATGAGACATGTGAAAGGAACCTGTAAAACAAGGTACCATTCACTAGTACATGCTTAGTAAGTTCACCACAAGGCAAACTACAATGGTATGTAGATGTGTCGATTACTGTTGGAGCAGGTACAATTTCAAACTGCGCTGGGGATACCAGCACTTCTATTAAGAACCTCTGGCTTATTACATATTTCAGTGACCTATCAGGCCCTTTAGGGGTTGAATCCAGTGTATTAGTGGTCCTCCAAACCTGAAAGAATGCTGCTATAAGAACAGTTTTCATTGCTCGCCAATCCTGGTGAAGCTCAATTCATTGTTGGAATAAAAACATAAAAACAAGAATACCAAGAAACATAATGAAG
Organism: Piaractus mesopotamicus; assembly: GCA_023558415.1. Classification (NCBI taxonomy): domain Eukaryota; kingdom Metazoa; phylum Chordata; class Actinopteri; order Characiformes; family Serrasalmidae; genus Piaractus; species Piaractus mesopotamicus. The sequence continues at coordinate 24,273 of JAILXH010234828.1, read as the reverse complement.
TTTATGCTGCTGGATTTAACCACAAATGGTTTAAAACATCATCAAAGACTGCATGATGCATTGTTAGCGTTTAGCACAGGACTTCATGGCTCCAGTCCTGGAGAACTGGAAGTGCTGAAGTTAACCAGCCAGTCCTTCATGAGTGGCTAAACTATGCAGCCATCACTCACCTCTCCCAGGAACTCACTCTCCTCCTCTCGGACGCGCGCCTGGTCCCACAGCGTGATCTCAAGCATGCGCTCCCGAAACTCCCGCCGGTGCACGGGAGAGTACATAAAAGTCTGGTTCCATTTGGGCTCCAATGATTTCTTTACTGTTTTTGTTCTCCTCTTGCTTTTGTCGCTGGAGGAACAATAATTCAGACTGTTTTTATTTACCATCTTGGCAGAAGGAAAGCTGGGACACACAGAATGACAAATGAGCTAAAATCTTTCATGCACCAGACCACAGGTGTAGGGGAAAAGCCCTCCATAAGCCCACCTAAATCTAAATAAATCTATTGCTCATATTGACTTTTTCAGTTGTTAGTGATATATTCTTCAATGAAACTCTGTTTTAACATAAACAAGCACATTTTATATGCTTTAATAAAAAATAATAAAATAAAGAACAGAAAAGATAAATAGTCTGGACTCCTTGGGGTCCTTGTACCTTTTAAAGGGAAATTTCGACAATTTTTAGTTCTCCATATTTAAATCATTAAGATGTAAAGCAGATCATAGAGTGGCTTGATGTGAAATGTTCTCTTCTAGAGAAACATATTGAGTCAGAATAGTTCAGAACAGTGGTGACTGGAACTAGATGTCTGAAGAGTTAATTGCTGTTAAAACAAAGTTTTCAGTCGCAGTAGTTCTAAATATGTAGTCTGATACCTGATATATTAGACCACATATTCACGAAAAAGGGAACAAGTTCATCTGTGTTCTGAATAAGCAGAGTCAGCATTTGATTTAAAAAAATATTCATTTAAATAATTAATAAGTTTAAGAACAACAGAAACACTCTTTTAAAAATGCTTAACATTTCATACATTTAAGCTAGGGCTGTGGTCTGCTAACTGTAAGAATTCTATTTAATTTAGATTTAATTTCAGTCTACTAATCGCATTTGTATTTTATTATTCATTTGTATTATCTTTATTTCATTATTTACATACTGACTTGTTTGTCAATTTTTACAAAGCTGTAGATATTTCTGTCAATTAAAAAAGTTTGGACCATGTAGCTAGCGAGTCTGTGTATGTTTAAATGTCATTCTATTCAACTGAACGTTCTGTCCTTGTGCATCAGTCATGCTCTGAGTGCTTAAAAGCAAAGCAGGTACAACAGAAAGAAAATGAAGTAAAATGACAAAATCCTCATTGTGGGTGTGAAATTTGTAAAGATGATTCTAAGAAGGTGGAAGGTAAACTGCTAACCATGTTTGCTAACAACTGTTGGCATGAGAAATTGTAGTCAACAATTTAACAACTTCAAAAGTGTAATAAAAACATTTTAGGTCTGCCATCTAAATGCTAATTTTAAAAAGAAAATTATAGCAGTGTTTATTTTTAAGTAACAGCCCAAACTGCCATGTGACTTCTGACTTTAGCCCCTAGCTCAGCAGAGCTATTTAAAATGGGAAGAAAGATATGTGAATCACAGTCAAAAAGGTATTTACTTCTGTTCATTAATATCTATATTTTATGAATATTACTAACATTTACCTTTCAGAAAAATTCTGAAGTGTTTCTTTGTAGAATTACTTTTTCTTAAACTAAAGTTTTCATGGTGGCTCTGAAATCTGTTCAGGAACTTCACTGGCTCAAAACAAAAGTCAAAGTAACATCACAGAGAGGATCTTTGCTCACAGAGTGAGATGCTGTGGGACAAACTACCATTCATTTTTAAAGAATATATATATTCCACATTAAAAATGCAAGTGGACTTAGGGTAAGAGGGCTTTTTGGGTCTGTGGCCTTATTTGCCCTACGCGACATTACGGGCTCAACCAGGCAACAACATCTGATTGCCTGTGCTTCATTACTATCATGCTGCTGTGGATCACAGCCTTTCAGGGCCTCTAATAACTTTCAATTAGGGTGTCAATATTCCCTCAGCAGAACAGCTGTTAAGATCTCCAGACAGCATTTGGTTTCGTGAGGCTTTACTCACTCTTCACCATATCAGTAACATCATTAGTTGCATCTTTTAAGAAATACAGACTTGCCCAAATTTACTCTCATTTTCGCAATCATTTACTCTCAACTTTCGCATACACTGTTTTAATGTCCCAACAAGCTTCCTCTGCCCTTACCTTCTGTCTGGGAGGAAGTAGATTTTGACATAGGGGTTTCTCGGCCGGCCGTCTTCCCGCGAAGGCAGGTCCTTGGCCCCCAGGATGGTGACAATGAGCTGATGGCCCACCTTATCGTACCAGAGTTTGACCTGCACAATGACCAACACATATTTAAGCGAAGAGGGATCTAGAGGGTGTGACTGCATGTGACTGCATGCTATACAGTAATATACTGTACATACATGCATTAAAACAGTTCTAACTCATGTTAAAGGAATACAACAGCATTTTTCATCAGTTCCTCGTTGCAGTTTAAATGTATCAGGAAACCAGCTGAGCACTTATAAAAGTCCATTTGTCCCCAAATTATCGATGTTTGTCTTAAATCTTTCTCTCTGCCTTTTCGTTAGAGACTAGCTAGGCGAGACTGTTGCTATGGTGACCAGCAGTCTGCGCGCCAACCTTCAGGGTTAAAGGGTGAATTAATTACATTAACTCCAGCGTTGAGGACCATTTAGTGTTAAAACTGCGTTAAAACATTCAGCAGAGCTTTATTTTACTTAGGATGAGATAGACATTCTCTCATGTCTATCTCATCCTAAGAGCTGTACTGTTTTCACGTGTAATGACTGTAGTTTCAAATTCACAGTACATAGTCGCATATTTCAAACATTTATTCACAAAATTCAGTAACTGGCAAAATGGCTTCTTTGAAATTATCACTGAAATTATTATTGAAACGTTTAAATTGTCGTCTGTGGTAACAGTACGATACAGATGCAGCAGATAGAGATTAGGTTGAAAAATGCTGTAGAATTCCTTTAATTACATTAATTTTTAAGACATTTTGTTTTAATTTATTTAACCTCATTCCTATTAGTATTACAAATATTGCTAATGCTTACTTTTACAGTGCCCTAAATTCTAAATATTAAAAGGATAAAAGTGAGGTACATACTTTAAAGTAAGAGGCAATTACACTGAATACACTGAAATGCCAAGCAAATTCTAGCTATTAACTAATAGTGAGATACAAACCCTGAAGTGCCGTGTATTTATTTTATGCAAAATGGTAGTAACTAACCGGGTAAGTATGAAAGCGTAAGTAAAAGACACTGAAATACCAAACGGTTTCTAATTATCTAGCTAATAAAGGACATAGAACAATAACTCATAATTGGATTATCAGTTCTAGTAACAAGGCAGTGAAAACAAACATACACTTAATTTCACGGTTTAATCAGTTTTATGGGGGTAAAAAGGCAGTACAAAGACCCTTTAAGAGCCTTACATAGTATGTATCTGTATGTCTGTAGATTGTCAATGTTCAGTTTCTTGCTTAAACATGAAGTTTAGTGTATGTTTGTGTGTACCACCTCATTACTCCAAATAATTATCCAGTTATGAGACATTTAATTATAAGATATTTAACTATATCTGCTTTTCTCTAAACATTCTACAATTACCTCATTTTACCCAAAATCATTTTAAAGTTTGTACAGTCTTTTAGTCATTTCGGTGCAATTCAGTTAGACCATCTTGGAACTTGACCATCATGATAGCCAAAATAATCACCCAGTGCTTTGGAGTTTGTACCACACAGTTACCCAGTTAATAAAAAGAACGTATTAGCCTATTATTTTAAATATTACTCAGGAAAAGTCCTTCCTGAAGACATAATCATAATAACTGCTTGCTATCTGTAATGTTAACTACAATGTCTGCAACAGAGTACTTTATAATGAAGTACACATGGAGTTACATTTGCAAGATGTGAAATTAACATCTGCCCCAAAAAAGAACAAGCCAAATGAGGCAGGAGACTGAAAGCATAGCAGCAGTAGATTCCTCATGCAGTGACACGCAGCAGACAAGCACCCCGCTTAATGAAGTATGGACAACA
>JAILXH010234728.1:0-10042 GCA_023558415.1 Piaractus mesopotamicus | reverse complement strand
TTGGAGGTCTGTAGCGATTGACTCTGCAGAAAGTTGGCGACCTCTGCACACTATGTGCCTCAGCATCCGCTGACCCCGCTCTGTCATTTTACGTGGCCTACCACTTTGTGGCTGAGTTGCTGTGGTTCCCAACCGCTTTCACTTTGTTATAATACCACTGACAGTCGACTGTGGAATATTTAGTAGAGAGGAAATTTCACGACTGGACTTGTTGCACAGGTGGCATCCTATCACGGTACCACGCTGGAATTCACTGAGCTCCTTAAGGGGGACCCATTCTTTCACAAATGTTTGTAGAAGCAGTCTGCACGCCTAGGTGCTTGGTTTTATACACCTGTGGACATGGAAGTGATTGGAACACCTGAATTCAATGATTTGGATGGGTGAGTGAATACTTTTGGCAATATAGTGTATATGAACGGGTACAGAAGAGAAACAGATAATTTCTTAACAAATCTGAAAGAGGTGGAATTATCATCTACTCTCAAGCATGCCTTACTGCATAGGAGTCTTACTATAAGATATGAATGGCAATCTAATACAGTTTGGCTTCCACTTACTATCGCCCAAGAGTCCGATGGACTGTCAGCCCCGGCAATACTTGTTGGACACTTTTCCCGTACCTATTCATGACGAATTCGTCAGGGAGCACTTGCTTCTCGGTTGAGAAGTTTAAGTCTGTCTTTCTTGTTAAGATCCATTTACAATCTCTCAATTTCGAATCCTCATTTCCTCACATCACTTGCCGCATCTGCTGCACTCTTGCACACTTGGGTGCCACTTTCCCAGAAAACTCTTAACTGGGTATGGCGTCTGGAATTTTACCCCTCTGCCTCTCAGTGCCCTCCTCATCTTTCCATAATAGACCTTTCTTCTGTCATACACTTCTCTCATACTATGAACCGCATGATGGTTCATAGTATGAGAGAAGTGTATGACAGAAGAGATCACAAGGTGCTGGCTTACTATTAGTACCTAGAATTGATAAAGTTACATCGGGGGGAGAGCCTTCTCATACAAAGCCCCCCAACTTTGGAATAATCTTCCAGTCAGTGTTCGGGACTCAGACACAGTGTCAGTCTTTAAGTCTAGGCTAAAAACCGACTTGTTCAGTCAAGCCTTTGGTAAGTTTTTTCCTGTTAGATAAAAGGTGCAGATGTGGTGGTTCATGGACAGAGTATTATGGTAAACTGGGAGTGCTGTTGCCATCGTCCTGCTGCTCTCACGCGTTCACTCAAGTTTGCTAGCGGTGGAGCGGAGGGGTGCTGACATCTCAGGGAGCCCTCATGTCTCTGTTACCTTTCTGGTTTCTCCCTTTCAGTTAGGCTGTAATATCTAGACCTGCCGGAGTCTCTGGTGCTCTCTGTTAATACTGTAACATGTGATCAGTCACTCTTTACAGAACTAACTCTGTGTTTTCCTTTCTTTGGCGAGTTGAACAGCTGCCTATCCTGTGCGTCCAATGCTGTTGCTTCTTCTGCCTTGATCACATAAAGCTACAAAGCTGTGCAAACCTCACCCTCATAAACTGACCCTCCCGATGAATGCTGCTGCATAAACTAAAACTTATCTAATCTAACCATTGCTCCACCTGTTTTCCCCGTTTTGTACTATAATACTTTATACTAGCCCTGTTTGCTATCCGGTGTCGACCAGAGGAGGCTGGGTTCCCCTTTTGAGTCTTGGTTCCTCTCAAGGTTTCTTCCTCTTGCTCTTCCTCTAAGGAGTTTTTCCTTGCCACTGTCGCCATTGGCTTGCTCATGGGGGCTTGGACCCGGATTTTTCTGTAAAGCTGCTTTGTGACAACACCTGTTGTAAAAAGCGCTATATAAATAAACTTTGACTTGACTCTTGCTTGCTCCACGCTGCTCGCAACAAGTGCTCCTTGATCCGGTAATCTAAAAAGCAGACCACAAAAGACCGGGGCTGCGTCCCTCCACCCGGCTTTGGAACAAGGGCTCTATGAGCTTGTTGAATGTTAAGCTCATCTGTGACTTCCAGCTGCGTGCTACCTAGCCTAGCCACAAAGGCTACCGCATCACCTTTCTCAGCGCCCTCTGGTGAACATTCTTCCTCCTAGAGCAGCTTTCAACGTCCATCAACTTAGCCTGTAAAGAGTCTTGTTTATCCAGAGCATTGATGAATGCTGCTCTCATGTCTGGGTTCACCTCTTTGAGTTCAGCTACACAGGCTTCCACTTCAACACGAGTAGTGGTTGTTCGCAGTTTCTCAGCGGCGTCATTAATTTTCTTGTTAATGTCTTCCTTAAAGGCGCTAAACTCCGCCTGAAGTCAGTTCTTGCATCAAATCCACTTGCAGAGACTGTATTTCTGCGTGAATGGCGAGCATGCTTTCTTGCATTGTAGATGCCGTTTAGGCATTAGCTTCCGACCTAAGCCCTTTGTGTTCTGTGAATTCCTCCTGCCCCTCATCTTTATCTTTTCATTGTACAGATTTCCCTCTGACCTTTCTTTGTTTTTCCCCCTCCATATTTGACTTCAACAACCAACAAACACAAGAAATTCTTTAAATCCAGGGGAGTTTTAACCAAGCTTACTGGGAGATCAGTTCTTACACAGCCATACGTTTTGGCGCCATCTTGAAAACAGGTTCTGCTTTTCAAAATGTTACCACTCAACAAGGAATATCAGCAGGGAAAGCTAACATATGTAAACACAACTGTTTACCTCCAAAATTTAAAATCTGAGCAGGAAAATGATCGGGACTGGGGTGGTGCTCTCAAGGGTACATCTTCAGGACTTTTTGGTAGGACCATATTAATTTGTAATTTCAATTTTTTAAAAGCGTCAGGCACCGCTGCTTGTTTTTAGCCTAGCTTTTAGCCTTTTTTTTAGGCCCAACTCGGCAACCCAGCTTTTGTTGTCAAATTTTTATCTGTCTGAGCCCCTGCACTGCTCTAAACTACGAATTGCGGACTGCTTGTTTTATTTTTTTTAATCTACGAGTTGTTTTTTGGGCTCTTGTTTTGTGTCTCCCCTCAGCTCTCCAGCTGGATGTGCGCGGCTGAGCCAGAAGATTTGTGAACTTGAAGGAAGAATCTCTGTGCTCTACCAGATCAAAGATGATGAGGATCTCCTTGACTCCTTGCTGGCTACAACGCAGGCAATCAGCTGGCAGTCCTCCTCAAGCGGCTGCTACGGCTGTTCAGGATGAGGATCGCTGCTCCACACCGCGCCAGGCTGAGCCATGGTCTGTTGCAGGTGGGGGTCTGCGTGGTGGTAGGCGCTCTGCCTGCCAGCCGATTCCACGAAAGGTTCACCTGAGCAACAGATTCTCTGTGTTTGAAGAGCTGGAAGACGCCACTTTTGCTGACAAACAATCGTCAGTACAGAACATCCAAGCGAGCTCTCCAGCCATAAACTTCACCCCTGCTCCATCTGGGAACCCCACTGTGCAGCTCTCAGCTGGACGCAGCCGGACAGCCAAACGCTGCCTACCTCCCCAGGCCATCTTCACCTCCACAATCATCAGAAACGTTAAGCACCATACAGCCGTGGTTCACTCTACCTCTGGCGCAAAAGTCTCTCACATTACACAGCAGCTCCCCAGTGTTCTAAAGAAATACGACACAGTGAAGAAGATAGTAATACCTGTGGGATGTAACAGTATCAGAAATAGCCACTCTTTTATCACAATATACTGCTTCTGAAATGCTGGTCCTAGGGAATCTTAACTGGCTTTCTAATGCATCCAATTACTTAAAGGAAATATGTGGAAATCTCACCTTTACACAATGAGTCATGGGATCATCACGCCCAAATCTGAAGGATCCCACCAAATCTACCCTGCTAGACTTAATTCTATACAATAAAATTGACAGAATTACTGCCTAAGCAGTCTTTGACCTTGGCGTTAGTGACCACTGCCCCACTGGATGCATTAGAAACAGTTACAAGAACAAAACAGGCTCTTGGATGGTGGTTAGAAGAAATTTTAAACATTTTAATGAACAAGCTTTTCTATCTGACTTAGCAGTGAGTAAAATCCACCTTACACTAAAAATTCCAGATGTTGACTTGGCACTAAACCACTTTAGCAAATAATTTCTAAAGGTGGTAAACAAACATGCCCCCCACAAAAAGCAAAAAATGAGAGACAGATCAAGTCCCTGGTTCACTAGTGAAGTTTCCTCATTGTTTAAAGTCAGAAATAAAGCTTGGTCCACTGCCAGACGCACGGGGGAAAGAGACCACTGGCTTAGGTTGAGACAACTGAGAAATAAATGTACCTCTGCAGTTAGAAAGGCCAAATCAGATTATTATCTCAGCCTGATTATCAGCTCTACAAACACTCAAAACGTTTGGAAAACTGTAAAATTCCTTAAAAACAATTCTTCTACCCTTCCAACCAGCGTTATAGTTGATGATCAGCTAATATATGATCAGAAGAAAATCTGTAGAGCTTTTAACACACATTTTGCTGCAGCTGGTCACATTTTTGAAATACTGACTCGAATCTGCTGTTAGGTCAAACTGATATCAACGCTGTTGTTACCCAGAGCCATAGTCTCTTCACACTCCAGCACTTCTCTCCAATCATAGTAGGTAAATCTCTTACTACTATTAATTTACGAATAACTACTGGTGAAGATGGGCTAGACCCTTACTGCCTCTGTCTAGCAGTCCCAATTATTTTAGAATACATAACATATATTTTTAATCTCTGTTTTATCATGCAGAATTCCCAGGATCTGGAAAATAGCACTTGTAACTCCACTGCATAAAGGAAGTGAGGCAGCAGATGTAAATAACTACAGACCAATCTAAAAAATTGTTCTGTTTAGCTAAAATTTCAAAATTTTAAACAACAGCCAACTTAAATCATTTCTATATGAAAATTCTGTCCTGTTTAATTATCAGTCTGGCTTTAGAGAAAGACACAGCACTATCTCTGCTACCATACTGGTTTTAAATGATCTTTATATGGCCATAGACAGGAAGAAGCATTGTGCTGCTATTTTTATTGATTTATCAAAAGCTTTTGATAAAGTTAATTACACTCTTCTTTTAAGGAACTTACAAAAGATTGGCTTTGATACAAAACAGACCCAACATTATCTTTCAGACTAACAACAATGCATATGGACTGAGTAATTACAAATCAGATTTTTTGACTATATTCAAAGGATTATCACAAGGTTAAATTTTGGGCCTAGTTTTATTCAATATGTATATTAAGGAACTTGCTGCCTCTGCCTCAGACTGTACGGTGATGTAATTTACAAACATGCATCTGCCAGTTCCCTCAAACCACTGGAGTCTATCACTCTGCACTGACCCTAAGACCCTTATAACCCTTATAACACTCATCACTGCAGACTGTATGAAAAAGTTGGATGGACCTCACTAGCAACACGGCAGGAAACACATTGGTTTATTTTTATTTGTAAAACACTCTCCATCCATATGGCAGAATATATTACTTTAATGATGTCTGTAAAAAAATGGTATTTATCCGACTTGCTCCAGTGGTTGGATCACATGCCAGGTACTGAGGGTTTTTACTTGAACTGGGAAAATCTGCTTTTGGTTACACCAAAAGCAGCGAGCTGGAACTCGCTATGGTGTCACTCAGTCATTTTAAACTTTTACTCTCTAACCACCTCCACTCTGCCTGCAACTGTTTAACCTGATTTTTTACCATTATTTTCATTATTTTATTATTTATTTGTTTGTTTATTATTCTCATTATGACTATTTTATTATTATTGTTATAGTCATTTTAATTATCTTTTAGTTTACTTTTTGATCTTATTCTCCTATTTTGATTTGATTTTAACTTTTACATTTTAGCTATTTTTTTTGTACTGTATTTTTATGTATGTTTATTATTAAATGTTTCTTTTTTATACTTACCTGATTTGAGTCATTTTTTAAATTAAATTTACTTTTATCATTTGATATGTTCTCACACATTATCAATCCCTTGTTCTGTATCAACTCGGCAACATTGTAAATGAGGGTCACCTTCAATGTCCTCTGAGATTAAATAAAGTTTGACTGATTGATTGATAAAGTTACACTGATTCCACATTCTCCATCTTCACTTCAGGCGTTTTACTTTGTTTCTATTTTTAAATAGAAGTTTAAAAAAAGTGACAAATATTTTCCCCTGGGAAGGTGAATGTAGGGTACCTTTGAAACTCATTTAAGGTACACAATTGAGCCTTAAGACATTACTGTGTCTTTGAGAGTGTATTTTCACTGTTTGTACCATAGTGAACGATAGTGTACATAAAAAGTAGACATACCCTTTTTGTGACAGTGTACAACGTATTTTTGTTAATGTTCAACCTAAAATGAATAATACTATAAATAAAATAAATAAATAATATTAGGGATGTATCTGTACTCCTGCATTATAGAGGTGGGTTAGTCTAAAGTTCCTGTCAGTGCTCAGGGTGGCAGAGGACTAAACTTTTATTATTCGCAAACATAAAGGCTGATTATTCGACTTAGTCGACTAAAACCAATGACCAAATTAGTTGGCAACTAATTTAGTAGTCGATTAGTTGGTGACGTCATTACACGTCTTTCTTGCACTCACTAGGGACATTTTAACATTACTGCTCACTGGAGAATTAACAACAGCGCGATAGCTGCCTCAAGAACAAAATCCTCAAAAGTGTGGGGTTGTCAGTTGTGCTATTTGTATGCCGACCTTAGCTGGCTATGGGAACACATCCTCCATGCTGGAGCACCTCAAGAGGAAACTGATGTTCTGAGCTCAGCTGTAACATTTGTATTTCAAAATGCTGTTCTCTGGAATCGTTAATGGAGTTGGAACAGAGAAGCAACTATTATTCACAGCGACCCCGTTCACGTTCCGGATTACGTTTACACTTTTGAATGTCGCAGTGTTGTCTTAATGTCGAGGCCACCGGTATGTGTACAAATTCGGCAAACACAGGAGTGCGCTTCCAAACATTTTTTTGTTTTCCACGAGCGTTTAGCACCACTCGCTAACAATTTCAGGAGGTAGTTTATACGTGAACATACAGTGCAGCTGGACGAAGGGTTACCGTTTAAGTGTTAACACAAAATCGTTCAAATTTAACTGTTCATAGAGAAAAGGTTTTCCACAAACGTTCGCCACTTTCCCATCCGCTCAGCGGGGAGTGAATATCCGCTCTCAGAGGAGAGGGAGACTCTCACAAGAGCATGGAGAGATGCTGACTGTCCTCCATTTCACTAAAGACTTGTGATTGTAGAATTTAGTTGCAGCAAAGTGTTGACAGACAGCAGAGTGCACAGAGCACAGACCGCACTGTTTAATTTTTAAATGTAAATGTAGATTTTTTTTTTTTTTACTTAAGGAGTTTAATTTTTTATCTTCTGTATTAGAAGGAAAGTTAATTAAAATAGTGAATTCTTGAATGTTATTCATCTATATTATCTTCATTGTTAGTTAGCACAAAACAACCTCAAGCTGAATTTAAAAGCTAATAGCTACATACAAGTTATTTGGTAATGTAGTGATTCATAATCCGAATAATCGATTATTCGTTTCATTGTATTATTGTGTATTTCTGGCACTATGCTGTCTCCACCGCTACAAATGAAGCATGCAATTTAGCTAGCTATCTGTCTAAATTAGCATAATAGCAAAGATACACTCCCAATGTGGTGGGCAATATATCACCTATACTGGTATAGATGTCACATGATGATAGATGACAATTCAAAACAAAACTAAATAAAGAGTGTGTTTCTTTCAGACTCTCAACAAATGCCCTTAGACCCAAGACTGGTTAAGTTACAAAGTATCCTGTTTTCTAGCAGCCAATTTCTCCTCAAACTTACTACATTATAAAACAGAGTATTATATACTAACAAAACTACACAGAAATGCAAAAATCCTAAATAAATCGGTTAGTCATGTAGTCATGGTGAATGTCTAACCCATTAGTCCTGTCACCAACTGAACTCAGAAAGAACCAAAGATCTTAATCTATTATCAAAACAATGTTAAGCATGTTATCCCGATATAGCGGCACTTGTTCCAAACTAATATCCATAAATGTGAATAACAGTGATTGTTGTTAACTAGCTAAACACAAAACTGCAATGTTGTATAATGTATTCTACTTGTATAATGTGAGCTGTGTAGATAACATAAGAGAATCATTGTCAACCTAGGCAGTAACTTTGTATATCTTCGAACCAGCGTTAGTGGCTGCCGTCTGCTAGTCTGATGCATGTCACTTAGATAGAACAGACAACAATTTGAATGCAAATAATTAGATATAATGACTCAAACAATGGTGCAAACAAGCAACAGAGTACTTCTACAGTACAGGTCATTTCATCAGTTACAACTTCCATACAGGTGCACAGCTTGTCAGCTACCCTCTACCCATTCATCAATGGAAAGGGACCACCATAGGACCACTGCTGACCAATGGTCTGAATTCTGTTGTAGTTTTGCACTGGAGGTAAAGGCTCACAGTGACATATTCGATATCGAAAGCATGATGTGTCTGATACATTTGTACGAATACCATAACCATGTTGAGGACACCTCGTGTTGAAAATGTGCCCCTACTCAAGTAATATCTGATTAGTGGTGGTCATATGGTGAGGGTCACTGCCAAATTGTGCAGCATAACTGTGGACCTACATAGTGCACTTACATGGAAGGCACACTGGGAATCATAGTGTGTCATCACTTATTCAGCTCGGAAATGGGCTGAATCGTAGCTTTAACCTAAGTTACACTGTTTGTTCTCTTTGCTCATTATTAGTGCTCGTGGAAAGGACAAAATTTGCGCACTCACGAACTGTCCTTTAAGTTAACTATCAATCTGCGTGGTAATTCACTACACTTAGTACGTTAACAAGGAGATTCGCTCACTATAAAGATTTGCACACTGCAATCGCTAACGCTTGCTTAATAAGTAAATTAAGTGCTACATCGAGAAATAACACCACTGGTCATTCACATAAAGCTTAACTGATTTTACATGATAAACACACTCAACTCTAGTTTTAATTCAACCGATCAGAGGACAACTAGCTAGCTAGTTTTAGTAAAAAAAAAAAAAAATTTAATGAAGCGCAGAATGTGGATTTCACAGTTACGTTGTTTTTGTAAAGCAGCAGTAGCAGAAAACTGGTCTCATCCTGTAGTCACTGTGGCCTAGCCGAGAAATTTGCTCCACTTAGTTAGCAAGATAGCATGAAGAGCTAGTTAGCAAACTGTATATTGCTGATTAAAGCCACACAGTTTAGTGTACCTTAGATAAGCAAATATCTTACCTGATTCTTGTTTTGAAATGTTTACAGGGGAAGGGTGGTGTTTTAGGAGTAGAGGGGGAGAGGTTCGGGAGGGTATGGACGCAGAGGTGGGGGATGGGGGGTGGGTAGAAAGGATTCGGGAAAGGGGTAAAAGATGTGTGTGTGCGCGCGATCTAGCTCCAATCCGACACGACGACAACAAACGTCACACTCTGAACTTTTGCCTTTCACCCAAGCCCTCTATCGTCTACGCCCACGACCACGAAAGGCTCTGCATACTGATTATTTATTTTTTAATAGAGGTGCGTGATTTAAGGGCACCGAATATTTCAAATATCATTTCCATTTTTACACGTTTTTTAAACAGGGCAGCGGAGCAATGATATGCTATTTGTTTAATTTATTAAACCTGACAGCTTAATAAAAATTTTGAACACATTTTATTTAAATGTGAAAATGTATGTAAAAATACATAAATTGCGTTTTCAGGAAAGGTTGAGTAAAAGTCATGGGGAAACGTGACAAGAAATGAACCCTGTTAAAGATGTGAAAAAATCTAGTGTACACAATGTTTTCCTTACACCAAATGCAGTACATTGGTCAGTGTTCATCCTCTGAATTCTGTTTTAGTTTTACACTGGAGCTACAGTGTAACTAAAAAACAATTTAAACTTATAGCCCACAAATTAGCGTTGTGCAACTGCATGCTGTCAAACTGAATTTCTTAAGTGGTTTCTGCTAACACACACACACACACACACACACATATGCATATATATATATAT
>JAILXH010234727.1:0-10507 GCA_023558415.1 Piaractus mesopotamicus | reverse complement strand
TGTGTGTGCGCGTGAGATAAAAATCTCCAAAGAATCATAGCAGTAAGCCTAGCTTAAGGGGAAATATTTCTGCATATTTCAATGGTTGAGATGTAAACAGACATTCAAAGTGGGTTGATTTAAAATGGTGCACTGTAGAGAAACTGACCAAAGGTCTTAGTGAACCTAAGTTTTAAAAACAGGTGGAATTCCCCATTAATTGTTAGTTAGTATAACTAAAAGTGATCTACTGTCCACTTAAAGAACTGTTCTTTTAGTCCTGTACTACTGTTAGGCTATAGCACAACAGGAGAGTCTCAAAGACCATGAAAGATCAGAACTTAAAGGGCCCACAACATGTGACAACTACTCTTCACTTATTTGAAATTACAGTTTACTATAGTATGTTATAAAGTCTTAAAAGGTCCAAAATGTACCTTTCAATCTTTAGTCCATGTGGTCCCTTTGAAGTAACTAAGCTTCAAATACAGCCTGTTTTGAATGAACTGTTTTCATGACATCACAAAGATCAACAGATTTACATAGATCCTCCTACAGACGTTTAGCTCCACCCATTAATGCTGATGTTATACAGATGTAATATAAAATACAGGGCAATCAAATAGAACAGAAATCATTTATGTATCAGTTTTAAAGGCACAGTAACAAAAACAGCCTGTTTAATTCAAAGGCACGTGTCAGGCTCCAGTCCTCATGGGCCAAAACACTGCAGACTTCAGCACATTGCCTCATTAAACACACCTGATTCAGCTCATCAGCTAATTAGCAAGGCCTCCATGAACTGAATTCAGAGTGGTAGATGAGGGTTAACACTGATCTCCACCACACTTTAGCCTGGAAGGTCAACAGTTTGACATGCCTGTTCTAAGGCATAAAGAAAGGCTGAAAAAATGGTTATATAAAAATGGATTACGACTGTTTTTGTTAAATAAATGCTAACAAACATCATAAATGGATCTCAGTGGAAAAATAAAGTACAGGAAAACATGGTGGGATATGGGCCCTTTAAATGCCTCTACATCAGTAGTTCTCAGTCCTGATCCTGGATTACTGCTGCCCTGAATGTTGCAGTGTTTTCCCTGCTTTAACACACCCACTTCACCTCATAGGTTCATAAACAGCTCATCAGTTGCACTCCCAGGTGTGCTAAGAGCAGAGAAACTCCAAAATGTCCAAAAAGATGGCTAAATGACCAGCTTCTACAGTGTACTTCTCATAATAAATAAGTTCACATTAACACTACACCCAGTTTAGTCTTGTTGATTTCTCCTAGCAGTGTTAGGCTGTTAAAAGGAGAAATGACCCAATGAACAATGACCATTACAGCTAGTGCTAGAGCAGATATAATAAGTTCTGTGACATTACTTACAAGAACCTTCAAAGAATTCTGGAAAAGGGGATCTGCTGTTTTTCGTTCAGCACACTGGCTCAGTTGATTTTAAATGCGCTCTATAAACAAAAGTAACTCACCTTAAAAAGTCGGACTAATAATTTATGTGTTACGACTTGAAAAGAGCAGGTAAGCGAGTGCACCTCTAGTCACTAATAAAGAAAAATAATGGACCATGGGGTTCATCTACAGTTATGGGTGCCTTCAATTATTTTCTACTCAAGGCTTCAATTTCCTCCTGCCAGATGCAGCGACCCAGAAACCCCAGCACTAAAGCACGTTTAGAGTAGAAACACAGTTCAAATGGTTCATCTCAGTCCACCCACTCACTGGGGAGCAATGCAATGTTTGTTGATTCATTCAATGACAAAAAATACGAAAAAGATGAAAAAAAATGCCTGACAGGAAGGAACCTCCATGCTGGTGATCTAGTTTCCCAGAAACCCCATAGTCTGAGGGGGTCAGTGCGACCTCGGTATGTGTTGTCGTGGCCTAGTTATTTTGACATTGCGTCGTCTTGTGAGTTGCGAGAGGTTTGGTGTGGCTCAGTTGTGTGTTAGCGTATCGGCATCCCTCCAGGGAAGAGTTTCAATTTGAGAAGTGTGATTTCCTCATTATAGAGAGGATAAGTGTTAGCTGAGTAACACTGATTCAGGCCATATGGGAAGACCACTGGAGCTGGGGTGAAAATAAAGCTGTAGGAAACACTGATCAGATGTCCAACGTTCTCTGAATCAGTGAAGGGCAATGGAGGACACATATGTGGCAAAAGTAAAAACAAGTGGGTCCCTAGATTGCAAAGCTGGAGGAAATGAAAGTTCCAAATAGTTAAGGTTACACAAAAATACAACTGTTAATATAAAATTTAATATACAGGTGATTCAAAAAGATTCATCCGATTTCTAAATGATTTATTTCACTTGTAAATCAATGCAGTGAATTGTAAACGGTTTAAATGAGCATAGAGGTTATTACGTAATTTTACAAGTGCTCAATGTGAACTTCCTCCAGCTGTACGGACAACATCAGCGCCATAGTCAAATTCACCCCATACTCGATTGAGCATGTCGGGTGTCGCTGCACTCACGGGACTCCTATTACCTGTGCAAGACCTAGCAGACGACTAAAACTACCACCATCAGATAAACAGCACTTTAAGCTTTTATCTTTAAGAAGCAGGATAAAATCAAACTCCACTCCTGCTTCAAATCTCAAAAATCCACAGATGTTTCTGTCCATTCTTCCATTGTGAAAAGAGAATTTAACACTATGGGTTTGCACAGACATGTTGCTGTCAAGAAGCTTTTACTGAAAAAAGGAAATAGACAAAAAAGAAGAAAATTTGCAAATTAAACAACAAGCTGCTGATATTCTCAGAACAATGTCCAGACCTTAACACCACCGAATGTGTTTGGATTCACTTGGACCATAAGAAGTAGAAAACACAAACAACTTCTAAGACTGAACTTTAGAGGTGCAGAAAAAAAAAAAATCTCTGCAGGTTTCTTTGAAAAACAAAGGAAGTCACCTGGAAAGAACGAAGGCATGGAAAATTATTCTGCTTTGAACCTGATGCTGGAAAATGAATTTAACCTGACCTTAACAATTTAATGTCCATTTTAAACAGAGTTAAGGAATAACTGAAACTGGGGAGGAACATGCCTGAAACCCTCTCTTCCTTCCAGTCTAACACCTTATACATTTCCATCCCTACCTTCCACTTCCCGTGATGAAGTTTTCGTAAGTCTCACCAGCACCCCATCTCCTCCTGTTCCTCAGTCCTATCAGACCTACCACAGTTATAAGAAGGGGGGTCCGGTCTTCTAGCTCCAGGCAGAAGCTCCCCAGAACTCCAGCCCAAGTGAGTTCTATGCCCTCCCTCAATCAGTCTTCCTTCACAGTATCACCACATGTTGAAAGCACGGTCCAAACTTGCAGACTGGAAATGAAGTAAATAAAGGTTTCAGACGTTTGCACAGTACTATACATTAGTCTTGTAGCTCCAGTGCAGAACTAAAGACTAAAGAAGCAAACTTTGGACACCATACATGTCAAATGCATTTGGGTTAAGGGGGGAATCTTATGAGCAAATAAGATTAAAGTTATGTTATTTTTGCTAATAAAGCTTCATCATTTCACTTGTACAGAGTTCCTGTGAGTTTACTTGGTTTCCAGATTAGGGTGACGCATAGTAAAAAAGCTTTGAAATATTGAAATTCTAAGCTATTTTCTCAGCCTTTCCCAAAAACACTGACTTGTGTTTACTCAGAAGGTGCAGGATGTGAGTCTTGAAAGAAGCCTGAGTAATTCCAGACAGTCTGAAAAGCAGTGCTTGCGCTACACAAACTCTGGACATTTTTGGGAATTTCCACTACAGAGAAACCCAAATCCATCAGAGGCCTGGACCCTTCATCTCCTATCAGCATGGTCCACCTGTTCACAACTTCAAAATCAGGATACCACATCAAACAGCCCTCTAGTTTCCCTTCTGCCATCACAAGCAGCCTTTAACAACTTATTTGGGCAGAAACAGGCAGGAATTTCCACCCCCAGTTGATTACAACAAAGAGAAGCTATCTGTTTTGTAACATAGACCTGAGTATCTACTGATTCCAGCAAATGTGCTCACCTCAAACCTGAAGCATATGCTAAGTCCGGAACTGCTGCATTTACCCATAATAAAAAGCTTGTGGGGACTGTGGACCCTGCTGGCAAGCAGTGTTGCCCCCAGGGTGCGACTACACTCAGGATTTAAGCATAAGCATTTAAAATAGGCATTAATGAGTGAGCGCAGAGAGGGGGCATCATTTATAAGAAACTTGAAGTATACTAAAGCCATTAAGGCACTGCCTTTGCTGGACGTCTCTCACACACAAGGGGCCTTGGCTTCAGAGGAACATATGTTACCTATTAGATCACACAATTTATATCTCAGACTTTATGTGATAAGGTATTGGCTAACTTGGGGAGGGTTGACAGAGGGTTTAGGATTTTAAGAGTGTGCCACATGTGATAACGTGAAATAAGACAAAAAGAGACATAAGACTTCAATTATAATCCATCAACAATGATGGACAATGTGTTCAGGTTCTAAATAATGCATTTCTAATACAAGTTAAAAAAAAATGCTGGGAAAATGTCAAAGTACAGTCTTTCTACATCTATATTTAAATGAAGTGTCATTCTAACATTAGAATTAGAAAAGGTAAAATATCTTGTTTTTATGCTGTTTTCATTCAAATATAGCTCAATATAGATTTATAAATCTACCTTTATATCATTTTTTGTTTGTTTTTAATTTGCATTTTACTTTCTGTGCCAACTTTTTCCAAGTATGACAGAAAATTATGCAAAAGTCTCCAACACTGAGAATAAAGTCAGATCTATCAGTATTCTATTTGTCCACTCTTTTGAGCACCTACTGTCATTTTAACAGTCCATCCTTCCAGTCTTAAAACCAGCAAGTTACAGCTGTGTCCTCTTAACAAAAGCTGCCCCCAAAGTGTCACATACTGGTAACACTTTATTTGGAGTGGCCATCTGTAGATGATTAATAAACTCTTAACAGATTATCAGTAACATATCAACATCAGTGAAGTAGCAGTAGTTAAGCATCGGAATACACTGAAGTAAATATCTTGTAGATGTTCTGTTGATACATTACTTACATTAAGTAGATGTGTTGTTAATATGTTACTTCCATTACACAAAACCTAACCTTACCCAACACCTAACCCCGGCCCTAATCTTAACCCTAACCTTAACCTTAACCCAAAACCTAATCCTAACACCTCATACATTTTTGATGTTACTGAGAGTCTGTTGAGTGTTTGATCTAAAGGACCACTCAAAATAAACTGTCACCCTTACATTATGTGCCCCTTCAAAGAGACACTAACATACACACAAACAACTACCCCAACACACCTTAGCTGCCTTTCAGATTTCTTCCTCATGTGCACCTAAAATGGCTAAAGAACATATTTCTGAGGAGATTAGATACAAGTTAACCACTTGTGCTTGACTGGAAATTAAATAAATGAAAGTATAGTCTGACTTTACACAGTATTGTATAATGCACTATTATGGATTAATCTGATGTCAGAGTTGTCCTGTTATGTGTAACACTTGCATTAGAACGAAGATGAACCCAGCACATTTAAACATGGTCACATTACTCTTTAGCAAAGAATGACATTAAGGAAAAGCACCAGTGTTACAGCCTAAAATAGTCCAGATGTCAAAACTGTACAACACTCTAGATGTCTGCACAGTGATGGTTATGATGTTTTTGATTAATATGTAATAGAAACAAAAATCCTCAAAACAATATCCACAAAGTTCGAAGACCCCTAACCCACCTAATCTACAGCATGAGGCACACTCAGCCATTACTGCGAAACAAGACTGCTGTTCCAGTTTCCGCTAATGTGTTTGCCGCAATCAAAGGGAGTGCAGTTCCCATAAAACAGAGGGAGAGCTCAACTGGAGCTCAGGCTGGGGAAACTTTGCCTAATCACCGTTTCACTCCAGTTGGCATGGTGAATAATTCAAGCCCTGTTTACTGCACTGTGAGTACCGTTTAGTGTGTAGGGTTTGGCGGAGCCTGTTTGAGGGTTAAAACACCACTCACAGCAGCGCACCTGGAAATATCAGTATTTATAACTAACCCTAACATAACCTAAAATAATAATCATGGATTGGGGATTGAAATGGGTTGGCATGTTGTTAGCCATTAAATGGTTTGCATACAAACCACAATCTCAAACAAACAATCTGATAAATAAGCCTTTCTAATCGCTTACCAACAAAAATATACAGATTTATGCTCACACTCACACTCCAAACACCCTCTTTTCCAAATGTGCCGGTTTTCCTCTTTGTTCTTGAAGAGAGCCAGCTCATAAACATGTTTCTAATTTCCTCTCTCCTGTATGCACCCTTTCCTCTTTCTCCTGCTCTGCTTCAGCACCACCGTGCAGTACTTTCTGCAAGATGTCAACCTAAATGTTGAAACAATTAGAATATATGCGATTTATTCTGCAGGCAGAAGCCAGGGTGGGGCGAGCTGCTGAAGATAGTGGAAGGACACGGCCCTGCTAATGGCTGCTCTGCATCTGTCAGGCGGATGGATTTTATGGCTTACCCTAATTTGTGCATTACACTGCGGGAGAAAGCCGGTTATTAAGTTTTCCATTGCTTATTGATTCCACACTAGCAAGCTTGTTTAGTGGAGGGTGACTTTTGTAAACGATAAACAACAAATGGTATAATGATGGGGCAATTAAGAAGGAGGGAGGGCAGGAAGTGCATGACCAGAGTAGGATGTGTGTAACACTGAAGGTTGCAGTATAAAAGCAAGTAGAAAGACAGATGGAGATAACAGTAACAAAGACAGCAAGTTTGGTCCAAAAGTCTAACATTAATATTGAATACTAAACTTTCAGAGGCACTAAATGATGTTGAGTCTGACAGTAAAAATAATCTAGATCAGATCCTGATCCTGGATATCTGCCACCCCGGAGAGTTCAGATCCAACTGGCTCTAATACTCAGATGCCCCTGAAGGCCTTCATTACCTGGATTGGGTGAGATAAATTGTGCAGAGTGGTAGATCTCCAGGCCCAGGACTGGGCACACTGGTCTAGATCCTCATCTTGCTTTTGAGTTGAACAAAACAAGACAGCAGAATACAGCTGTGATCAATATCCCTCCAAATGTAGACTGTAGAAAATTATTTGGTGCTGGTTTCCTACACATAAAAGTCTAATTTCGGACTTAATTTCAAGGACAATGGAGAATTATGATTGTACATTTTTTTAGCTTAAAGAAGTATTCTGGCCTAAACTGGCATTTAAATGTTATATGTTCATTATATATGTCAATTGAATCACGTCGAAATAATTCACAATTTTCTCTCACTATAATACCCAGCATGCATTACGTGAATACATCATACAACCGTTGGGAATCCTGTGATGTCAAGCAGTGCTGAGCTAGCCTAGCCACTGGTATATAGGCAAATAAATACGACCAAGCTAGCATTAGTGTAATTCTTATCTCAGCCTCCAACAAAATCATAAAGAAAACAGCAATTCAATCTTTATTTAGCACAAAATGGAAGTTTTTACCTTTTAGCCAGAGAAAAGAAGCCAAGGTGAGGTCTCTAGATAGCCAGAAAGCTACCTTGCTTTTTGTTTGTTGTCCTACTCATCTGACAAGTCATTTCTTAAGTAATCTATTCTCTCCATTGTAATGATGATTTGACGACAGTTTCTACAATTTTATGGCTGCAATAAGATATTTTGCTTCCCAGCAGGAACATTAATGCTGTGTTTGAGTGGTGTCACAAACTGGGAAATAGCTTATAATGTGTTTATAATGTGCCCTTTCACCTTTTTAAATGAGTGAAAAAGCTAAACTTGCAGTGAATGTGAACAAAATATATAACTGGTGCGCTTCTATTAAATCGATGTGCTTTTTAACATAGCAAAGAAAAAGCAGGATATGTTTTCTCCGGGCCTCCATGCTTTCTTTCTGTGTAGCGGGTGTATTTAAGAACAAGCACCCGAATGGAGTGAAATCGTATTTACTAGTTAACCATCTGGTATATACAACCTTCCAATAATATGTCATCAGAAGGGGGTTTTCCAAGTCTTTAAACAGGAAAATCTCACTCTATAGACGAATGTGGCTTGGCTAGAGGAGGCAAATACACGTTTACAACTGATGTAGCGATGGCTGTGTTTTTTGGTTTTAGTTTGGCTGGAGTAAGCAATCTAGCTGCCACACTTTTTTCTTTAACTGAGCTTAAAATAAGAAATTAACAGAATGTAACACGTCACCGACTCACCTTCTAACCCCTCAGGAGAAAGAGTTCACTCTATGCCGACTCAGCACTAGCTTTGTCACGCAGTGTGACAAATGTGTTGATATGGTTATCAGCGGAGAAGCATGGTTCTCTGTCTAGAGAGGAAAAGGCTTTATTTCATCAGTGCACCATACAACAGCTTAAACAAAGAATTCGGAAAGGCTTGAAATGTGTCCCACGTCACATAAGTATTTATAGGTGCTTCACACAGAAAATTTAATTAAACTGTATAGATAATAAATCAGCAAAGTAAGGTCTTAGGGCACAGCATGGACACCAGAGTCCATTTTCACTTCTTAGTCTTGAACATTTTGGTCTAGACCACAGTCTTAACAAAGTCAGCATACAGCACTCCTTCCCTCACCTCTGCATCTTTGATTCAAACACTACAAACCCAATCTAACCCAACTACCAAAGTTCTTTTTTAGTACATACATGGCTGCCACATGTTCATGATTATGTGATTATTATATGATGAAAATGAAACCCTTCATCAAATATTTCCATAGAATACAGGGTGATTCAAAAACATTCATCCGTTTTCAATGCGCCATATTGTTACAACCATGAGGCGCCTAGGAACCAATCACATACTAATTGAAAGACCTCTATGCTCACTTAAACCATTTACAATTTAATGCATTGTTCTGTAACGATTTACAAGTGAAATAAATCATTTAGAAATCGGATGAATCTTTTTGAATCACCCTGTATATTAGAAATAGACAAACAATGTAGCAGCAGTAGAATGAGTCATATTCACAAGAGCTCAGTGGCACTTTCATAGGAAGTCATTAATTTCTTGCCATGAAAGAGATGCCCGAGTCACCATAAGCGCTTTCATTATAAAGTGGAAACATATAGGAGCAAAAGCAACTGTAAAGCTGTAGCCCACCCAAGCTCACAGAATAAGACTGCTGAGAGCTAAGATGTAAAAATCTCCTGTCATGATCAACGAGGCACTTCAGCTCATCAGTCTTAGTAAAGTATGCGTTGGAGCTTTCACAGCAAACGAGGATCACACTCCTCATGACAAACCTGCACAACAAGTACAATGTGGCCCTTTTTAACTTGAACATTTTGATCCTGACCACAGTCTTGGCCAAGTATTTGAGTCAGCGCACAGCGCTTATTCACTCAACACTGGTACAAACACTATAAAATCAATCTGTCTCTGAAGCAAGCAAATGGACAAAATGTTAAATCCCTTGGCTCAGGCAGATGAAATTCACTGAGGTGTCCAGCAATTCACTTTTTGTAAATTAAACCGGCTATGGCTGTGTTTCAAGGAGTGGAGTGAAGCCTTCACCCATCAAAACATATCCCAGATGTAACAACAGTTCCACATGTCCTAAGCAAGTGGTGCAGCTGGGTTGTAATTTCCCCAATGTATCGCAATAATAGCATTAATGTAACAGCATGCACTGATTCTCAGAGACATTTTTACTAGATTCCCAGTCTGGTGGAGGGTATTGTCTTTTGGCCACAATACATGTATAATTCCTGGCTACTGGTCCCTTCTCTGTCATATCCAGGCTTGTAAAGACAATGACAGATGTAGGTTTCTGTAAAGAGAAGCAAAACAACTGAGGCCTAACTTATCTTTTACACCAAAACTCAACATGCATAGTCCATCTTTCAGGCATGCACATGGCACCCATAGAGGGTTCTACTAAACTATACCTAAAACCAGTGGTGAACTGTGACCATCAGAGCTAGGCCTTCAGTTGGGCCATTGATGTTAAAGCCAATTTCTTCTAGCGCTAAGTTAACTCTGGTTCACATGAATGTTTTGGGCGGTTTTAAATTAAACACAGACATTTGAAGCAGACATTCATTTAGAGCTGCTTGCAACGGACATTAACTTAAATTTTACCTTGTATGTTGCAGTTTTACAGTGATTCCTTCTGTAAAGAGCCCATAGAGCTGCCACTGCTTTCCATTGTGATGTTTTTCCTATAAAATTGTCCATTTACATTAAAATATGATCGGTTGATTCCACTTTTGCTTCCTGTTTATGATGGTAACTGATTTGACACCTTAGGCCTTTAGTCCAGCCAACTTGGAGGGCTAACTTGGTAGTATCTACTTAGATACCACAAAGAAAAAGAAATCTGATTGGACAATTTTCCGCTGCAAGATTTCAAACCTTTTCTGTTGCATGATTTCCAACCAGAACTTAAAGCTGAAGTAATGCTACTTTTTTCAGTTTAAACTAAAATATTACAGAGTATGGAGAAAAAAAAA
>JAILXH010234610.1:0-21382 GCA_023558415.1 Piaractus mesopotamicus | reverse complement strand
ACTCCAGCAGCACTGCTGTGTCTGATCCACTCAGACCAGCGCAACACACACTAACACACCACGACCACATCAGTGTTACTGCGGTGCTGAGAGTGAGTACCTGCGCTGTGTTGGTCCTGTGGGGGTCTTGACCATTGAAGAATGGGGTGAAAGGGGTAGAGTATGCAGAGAAACAGATGGACTACAGTCTATAATTGTAGAACCACAAAGTGCACCTATATAGTAAGTGGAGTTGATAATATGGACAATGATTGTAGATACTAAGATGTGTACCTAGTGAAGTTGCCAGTTGGTGTATATGTTCACTGTACACCGAATGTATTTGGTGAAACTGTTTATTTAACTACAGGAATGAAATAACCCTAGTTTTCTGTGTTCCTTCTCAGACTATGGCATAAAACAGACTTCTGAGGCTGAGAATGGCACTCCCAGTTGTAGAATAGAGTCAGAGGAAGTGAAGGAGGGTGAAGCTGTGAGTGATGCTCTGTCTCGTGACGTCTCCTCCATCCTGTCCAGCGCTGCCTCTGATAGTGAAGCAGTTGCGTGCAGCGGCCTGGAGCTCAGTCGTCCCACCAGTGAAGCCTACCTGACAGCCTCCGACGACAGCAGCTCACTCTTCGATGATGACATGCAGCGCACAGGGGGTCCCTCCTTCTGCCTCCCAGGAACAGACACTGTGGCCAAGATCAAAGGTTGCAAAAAGGCAGACCTCGAGGACGTCTGCTCAGATGAGTTGAATAAGCGCTTCCAGTCGCAGTGCCTTAATTCTTCGTCCTCCTCCAGCGAGGCCAATACCCCGAGCCCCATCCTGACCCCAGCACTCACCCCAAAGCGCCCCACGCCTTCGCAGGACACCCAGGACACACCTGCCTCCCCCAAGCAGCCTCGACTGCGGACCCCGAACGCCTTTAACGTTAGCATAACGGTAGCTAAGAAGCACCTCAGCCAGCCTCAGCTGTGCAGTGAAGTGGCCCATGGAAGAAGCCGCAACGCTATCAGCATGCTGCGTCCACTGAAGCCCCAGGAGACTGACCTGGACCTGGAGCAGCAGATGGAAACCAGTGAAGGGTCATCTCCTCAAGCCCCAGCAGAGGAGCAGACGACGCCTGATGCTTCTGCTGCTGTGCAAGGAAGCAAGCCTCCCACCCCTCCACTGCACAGGTTTCCCTCTTGGGTAAGAATGGGGCCTTGTAAAGTGATAGTTTAAAAAAGAAAAGAAATCTAATTTACTCAATTTTCATTAACGACATGGACTTTGATTTCTTCCTTTTTCACTGGAGCCATGAGGCTAATGTAGCTAATAAGTAATGGAAGCTTATACCCCACAGTTAACATCATAGAAATGACATGCCTAAATAATCACACATACAAAAGCCTGTTTAAAACACTCGATTATTTCTCCGTTATTTTTAAATGATGTTTTCTTCGCAGGAGAGCCGAATATACGCCGTGGCCAAATCTGGAATTCGGCTGTCGGAAACATCCTGCGCAGATGTAGCTAATAAAGGTAAAGTTTGTCGTCTTGGTTTTTGGCACTGTCATTTTGCTCCACTTTCAATGCATTTTCATTTCAGTGCTCCTTTCTTTCTTTACTGTATACAGTCATATGCAAAAGTTGGAACGCGTCAATTACATTTTTTGTTGATTGTTTTAAAGTGAAAATAAGTTAACACACATTATACAGGGAACAAACTTATGGCATTGCATTGTTCTGCAAATTATAGCACACAATTTCTGTTTATTTGTTAAACATATTGGAAAAAAATAAACAGGCCACATTTTATATTTTGTTTTTTTCAGTATGTTAAATTCAGCAAATAAACAGTAATTGTGCTTTTAAAATGTGCAGACGTGTGTTCCCTATAGAGACTTTGTTAACTTATTTTCACTTAGAAAATCAACAAAACGTCATTTGGCTGTACAGCTGTCCTCATTATCCCTCACACCCCACAATAGCATCTCTCATCACACTCCACATCCATGACAGATGATGGTAGATGAATAAGGTTATTTTGCTTTGCTTGTATAGTGAACACTCCTGGACAAAAATGGGCCAAGCCCAAAAGGGCAAAACATTAAGCTTTTAATGGTTTTAACAACAAATAATTAAACAAATAGGTAAAGTGAGGTAATATGGGATGGCTTTTCTCTTTGATTTCTTTAAATATTGAAGTCTTGTGGGTAAATGTGCAGACAGCCTTTTACAGAAAGTAGAGTCAGTATTTTTCCACTCAGCGTTGATGGATTCAAACAGTTGAAAAACATTGCCAGGCTAGTTTGTGTTCAATATGAGACCAACTCTCTATAGGGTTTAAATCTGGACTCTGACCAGGCCAAAACCGTCAGTAAAAACCATTTTATTTTGGGCTTGGCCCATTTTTCTTTGGACCAGTTTGAGAACCACTAACTTACACTGTATCTGCTCTGTATTTTGGGTTTACCATCAGACCATTACTCCAAGCTTAGATAATATAGATCCTAAAGGACTGGTCTTTCTCCAGTAGGTTCTGGTTCTATCTAATAACTAAGGTGTATCTCTCTGTGTGTGTCTGTGCTCATCTCAGTCCTGTACTCTTTACCCAGACTCCTCCCACCCATCCTCATACCCTGCCTTCATGCTGTACACATCTCTCATCTACCGGAACATGAGCACACCTGTGTACACCACAGTCAAAGGGGTAGGTTTGAGTTTTAGAGCCAAGTATTGTAAAGAAGTTGGTAAGGATGTGTGTGTGTGGTCTTTTAGTGCCGTGTTTTCACCTGCAGAGGGCGACATTGCTGAGCAGTAGTCAGTTGTCAGAAGAGTCGTCCAGCTCCGAGGAGGACGAGAGTTCTGAGGACTGTCTTTCAAACTCAGGCGAAGAGGAGAGCGGCTCGTACACCTCCGGCTCCATCTCCGGCAAAGGCAGCAGCCATGACAGCCCCCGCTCTCTCAAGAGAGGTACACACTTAGGGAAGGAGTTGTCTAACCTCATCTACAAAGAACAGGTGTAGTTGCAGGTTTTTGTTTCATGAGCTCAATTGTCTGAAACCAGTTGATTAAATGAGTAGAATCAGACGTGCTCCTGCTTGTTTTGAATGAGCCCCTGCAGCCACACCAGCCCCTCGTGGACAAGATTGGACACCTTCACCTTAGACTCTCTTTTTTGTTTTGCCTCATCCACACTAGAACCCGACTGATATGAAAGTCCTGTCACCAATTTATTATTCTGTTTTTTAGTTTTATGATGTATTATCCAATAGCTGCTAAGAATTACAAAAAAATCTTATAAGGGAAAATATTGACCGGTATCATTTAATGTGATCAAATATTAATCAGACTCAAGCACTGTTTAACTAAAACTAGAGAGACTTCTAGATTTCATAGACCCAAATAAACATCAGAAATTATTAATAAGAAATAATAAAATCATGTAAGTATAAAATGAACCACTTATAAATAAACCTATAAACTGCATAAACTCCCACTATACTTAACTCTGCCTCGTCAGCGCTTGACAGGTTGTTTGGTTGTTGTTCAAAACAGCAGCACAATGTATTTTTTACTTTTTACATTCATTCAGAGTCAAGAGACCACCCTTCATTTTTTTAATTTCCAGTCAAAACGGCCATGAAGTTATACATTAATTCAAGAATTTCTACATTTTTCAGTAGTTCTTTAGACAAAATAGACAAAAAGCTGCAGTTCAACAAAGAAGCTTCAATTGTTATTGGTGCTGTATTGATGGGACTTCCACTGATGCGGATAAATCTGTTCATTTTTTCGGCCAAACTCCATATCAGTCAGCCCCTAACACACATATCACATGTCTTTCCTTCTCCTCTGTTGCCTCAGCTGTGTCCCTGTCCTCGATGGCATCTGAGAGTGATTACGCCATTCCACCGGATGCCTACTCTACTGATACAGAGTGCTCTGAGCCTGAGAACAAACTGCCGAAGACCTGCTCATCCAGCAGTGACAGCGGCAAGAGTGTACGAAATGCACACACACTCACACACACGGTCATGTTCCACTAATTTACTCACAGTTGATCATTCAAGAGGTAATGTTGTGGTGACCCAGGAGCCGATGGAAAAGTCTGGATACCTGCTGAAGATGGTGAAGACCTGGAAGAAGACGTGGAAGCGCCGCTGGTTTGTCCTGAAAGATGGAGAACTGCTGTATTACAAGTCACCGGTCAGTCTTGTGTGTACATGTAATGTACTTGTTCATGGTACATGGTTATATGGCATGGTTAGTGGCTCCTGAAAGGGTGGCAAATGATTTCGTTTTTTGTAGAGTGATGTCATCCGCAAACCTCAAGGCCAGATTGAGCTCAGTGCTTCCAGCACCATTGCCCGTGGGGACGGCAAGCAAATGCTCCAGGTACTGTCCCATAGTTATTGTCCACATGGAAGGAAACCTTGGCGTGTTTGTGTGTGTTTACATGCGTGTGTGTGTGTGTGTGTGTGTTGGTCTCGTTCAGGTGGTGACAGGAAAGCGTGTGTATAATCTGAAGGCAGACTCTCCTAACCTGCTTGAGGAGTGGCTGAGGGTCCTGCAGTGTGTGCTGAGGGTTAAAGCAGCCAGTCCACTCTTCACCCAGCCTGATGTCCGGCCAGCCATGAGGGGACACCTGATGAAGGTTTTGCAATTACTGCCACTGTGTGCTAATAAAGTGTGCCCCGCACAACAGAAATAAAAAATCACAAGTGCAGCCACGGTCATATGCAAAAGTTTGAACACCTCTGGTCACATGAGTTTGGTTATCTTGCCTGGAATGGTACCACGTACTGGATGATACGAGTTTGGTAACAGTCAAGGTCTACTGTTTGTCAGCAACTGCTGTAAACTAAAGAAGCAAACATTAGTTTTAAACTTTGAAAGTATACCATTAACTCCCCAGTCCATATATGGAAACTATATATGCAAACTTTTTGTGATGTGACAAAAACCAACACATTTCACATATCCACCTGTTCAGCCCACAGCAGTTTAGCCCCGCCCTCTCAAAATGAAGTTATAAGGAGTATTTCAGCCCCAACTACTTTTTGAGTGAGGCACAATACTGAGCAGCCAATCAGAACAGAGGTCATTTACATATGTCAGTCTTAAAGGCACAGTAAAAAAAAAAACACACTTTTTAATTTTAAGAGAAAAAGAGAGGTTGGAAAATGGTCATGAAAAAAATAAATCCCACTGTTTTTCGGTAAAACCACATAAAACCATATAAATGTTATACGTGGACCTCAGGAAATAAAATATGTAAGATATAGACCCTTTAAGGTGGTGTTAACGTCTAAGACTAAAATAATATTTGCGCTTCTTCCAGGTAAAGCATGGCTATTCTAAACGGGTGTGGTGTGCGCTCATTGGGAAGACACTGTACTACTTCAGATGTCAAGAGGACAAGGTACACACTGCCCTCTGGTGCCGGGACACCATCATTTTACACTCAAGTTTGTGTGTGTATGTGTGTGTTTGTGTGTGTACTCATGCATGCTGCACTGTCTCTGCTCAGTTCCCTCTGGGTCAGATCAGGCTGTGGGAGGCACGTGTTGAAGAAGTGGAGCAGTCATGTGACTCAGATGAGGACAGTAAGAGGGAGCAGAGTGGGCCGCCTACAGACTCCACCATCTCCATCCAGCCCCTAAACCAGGCCCCCACTTACCTGCTTATAGACTCCCAGCATGAGAAGGTAACAGCAGGAACAGGCAGTAAACTAGCCTAACTCGCTCTCCCTATTTAATTATTTTGGCACAGTTATTATGTTGTTACAGTATGAACGTTTTATCATGCTGACCTAGAAATGCTTCACAGAGAGCTGGTTAATCCTGATGAGTCAGCTACTGTAACTGATGAGCACCAAACTGGCGGAGCTTCAATGGGTGCCGTGGGTGCTGTGCACCCATAGCTGGCTAGACAGACAAGCCTCAAGAATGTGTCATATTATTTGTAATGTAGTAACAAGCATTTTACATTTAATAAATAGCAATAATAATAGTAATTTTCCATCAGTTTGCACTTAAAAGATTTTGCAGATGAAATCATTGCTCATTCCACTGCTGATCCATCTCTATGGAATCTTATCTTGTGCTTTTTCAAACACAAATCATAATCTACAACGTTATCATGTCCTCATAGCAAGTAAACAGGGCACAGCTAGCTGGCATTTCACTTCACGTGACCTGAAAGAAGGAGTACTACAGGTTTTGTGGTTGGACAGTGATAAAAAAATGAAATCACTTACATGTTTATTTTAAAAAAAAAAAGGAGGTGGCAACTGGCAGAAGAGTGAGCGAGAAGGCGAGCAGCAGGGTGACTGAACCCAGGCTATCCTTCAGGTTAGCTAGGGGCTAGGATATTTATTTATTTATTTATGATATATTTATAATTATATGACTGCAGTCTGGTGGAATGTACACTCTTAAAAAAAGGTTCTTCAAGGGTTCTTTAGTAAAGAAAATAGAACCATGAACACTCAAAGAGCCCTCATGGTTAAAGGGTTCTTTGTGTCACGAAAGGGTTCCTGAGACTGATGGAGAATGTGCTGTATATGATTCTATATAGAAATGGTTCTATATGGCAGCCAAAAGTGTTCTTCTGTTGTTATGATGTCAAGCTTGTAACAGTAGAAGAACCCTTTTGGGGGGCTATTTAGAACCATTTTCAAAAAGGTTTTATATAGAATCATCTGTAGCATATTCATGCACAGTTTTCATCAGTCTGAAGAACCCTTTCATGATGGAAAGAACCCTTGAACCATGTAAAAGTTTCCTTGAGTGCTCATGGTTTTATATAGAACCATATTTTCTTTACTAAAGAACCCTTGAAGAACCATACATTAAATACATACTATCTAACTATACTAGATTTATTGCACTGAGTAAACTGCACTACTTGGACTGCTATTATTTTTTCCCACAGTATCAATGATTATTACATTCTTGGTACTATATCAGTGTGCTTTCATTTAAAACTGCTTGGTTCCTTTAGGTTTTATCCTAATTCTGTAGCTTGCGCCCATGTACTGAAAGCTCCACCCCTTTTCAGACTGTAATAGTTTAGTGAGCAGGAAGGAGAATGGACGGAATGACCAGTTAAAACTGGGGTTCCTGGCTTAACTTGACTTACACTGATGTGTTTTTTATCCCATGCTGTTTGTGCCCGACAGGCAGCGTGGCTTTATCACTTGACAGTGGCAGCGGGTGCCAGCATGGGGACGGTGGGGACCGAGTTTGAGCAGCTGGTTGGCAAACTGCTCAGTGTAGATGGTGACCCAGGTAAGACCATACTCATACACACTCTTAACATAAAGGTGCAAAAAAGGGTATTTGGAGCGATGTCATTGAAGAACCAATTTTGGTTCCCTGAAGAACCTTTCAATACGTGGTTCTCAGGCCCTTAAATGGCCAGCGCCCACCAGCAGGCCCACAGTTTTATTACACGCTTCTATAACCTAAGAATAGCTCAACCAGTTTGCACTGAAGTCCTTGTAGTTACTGAATTATAAGCCTCAGTATGTAATAAGCCTGGGATTTTAGGCGGTTAATAAAACATGAGATATGTGAGTATAAAGAACCTCGACGTAATCTATGGATGTGTCCGAGTGAATGCGTTTTGCTCTGTTTCTGCTTGTCCTCCGCAGGCTCTCAGGTGTGGAGGCATCCCATGCTGTGCTTCAGTAAGGAAGGCCTAACTTCCCCTCTCACCACCCTGCCTTCACAAGCCCTACAGACTGAAGCCATCAAACTTTTTAAGGTCGGAATACTGCCTAGCCATGCTATGTGCTGTTTTTCTTATAGGTCATATAGATATTTTTTTTTTCTAACACCATTTAAAAACATCAGCTGCTTTTTTTTTTGTAGTGTGGGCATTTCATTATGAATGGACCAATAGCAATGGTCTAAAATCATTTGACATTAAATCTCATGACATTAACATACTGCGTTTTGGTTGCAGCAGTGACCATTATGCCTCAGCACAACATCTCACATATACCACCACTGCTGCCATATTAAATCTGCACCATGCCTCTCCTTCAGACATGCCAGCTCTTCATCAATGTAGCCATTGACACTCCAGCCATAGACTACCATGTGACACTGGCCCAGTGTGCACTACAGGTGTGTCTCACACACCCTGAGCTGCAGAACGAGATCTACTGCCAGCTCATCAAACAGACGCGCAGGAGGCAGCCCCAAGGCCAGCCAGGCCCACTGCAGGTAAGGGCATCTTGTGTAGTCACACCCACATTTAGGACATTAATGTGGAGATCACTGGGTTAGGAGGCCTTTCACACGCACACACACATAGTAGAGAATTTTCATTCATTTGTAAGCTGTAGTATAGAGTTCTCATTCATGTAGTCTTGAACTTTTTAGTAATAATATAGAATCCCCATTCATTTCTGAGTAATAGTGTAAATTCACATATAATTTCTGAGTAATGGTATAGAATCACATATTTCTGAGTAATAGTCGTCAATGATTTCTAAGCAGTAGTACAGAATCCTCATTTATTTGTGGCCAATAGTATAGAATTCTCATTCATCTGAGTAGTATTTACGAATATCCTGGAACAATTATTGACTCAAAACTGAACTTCGAAGCAAACTGTGAAGCCATGTGCAAAAGCGTTTGTATTCTCTGAGGAGACTGTCCTATTTTCACACCGACAAAACCATGATGACCTTATTCTGTTGTGGTTTTATTGAATCAATTTTCACCTTTTCTTTGGTGGCGTGGTTTGGAAATGTATCTTTAAGGAACAGGAATCAAATAGGTTGATGGTCTTGTAGGCTGATACAACTTAACCTCGCACACTAGGCAGATAAGGCAGATTACCGATTCAATTTTAAATGATGACTCCCACCCTTTGAATACTGAATTTCAGCTGCTTCCCTCCGAACGTTGGTTTATAGTCCCAAAGTGCAGAAAAAAAGCGATATAAAAATAGCTTTGTTCCAACAGCCATTACCC
Organism: Piaractus mesopotamicus; assembly: GCA_023558415.1. Lineage (NCBI taxonomy): Eukaryota > Metazoa > Chordata > Actinopteri > Characiformes > Serrasalmidae > Piaractus > Piaractus mesopotamicus. Next base: position 12,421 of record JAILXH010234610.1, on the reverse strand, counting down.
AGATGAAGATGTTGTAGTAATATTGCAGATTGGACTGGAACCTTGAGTACCTTCTATTTTTCTATGTTTGTCATTGTCAGTTGTTTGTGTTGTTTGTAAAGTGTGTGTTAAGATGGATGCTGACTCATCCACTGCAAACCATATTTACTTACAGGTGCAAATAAAGTAACCTGAACCTAGTTCAGAATCCGCAGTGATTTTTGAGCAGTAGTGTAGACTTTTCATGTATTTAAGAGTAATAGTGTAGAATTTTCATTCATTTCTGAGCAAAACTGTAGAATCCCTATTCCTAGTTATGGTTGCAGTAGCGCATTATTTTGAGCAGATCATTGTTTCACACCAGCACTTACACTTACTAGTAAGAAACAACACTTTCAGACATTTATTACAGATCTCAGGAAAGACCTCTGCTGATTCAGGTTCAGTAATTCTGCCTCTTAAGACAAATTATCAAACGTGACGAAAAACATTCGTTTTTTATTACGATTCCAAGCTAATATGATTCATTACTACAGGGTAGCTTGTTGTTGTCTTCTCTTTGATGACTCATGGGAGACTGAGCTGAGATCACAGGGATGACTCATCTGGGAGGGCGCAGGTGCTTTGTTTCCAAATGTGAAACCATGGAGAGTGTTAATGTGCAGCGTCTCCACAAGGGGGAGTGTTGGGCAGTGTTTTGTGTCTCAGTGAGCGTAATTGGTCGTTCTTGTTTTCTTGTGTATGTTTGTCTCCAAAGGGCTGGCAGTTCCTGGCACTGTGTGTGGGGCTTTTCTTGCCCCAGCACCCCATTCTCTGGCTTCTTCAAGTCCACCTCAAAAAGCATGCTGACTCTAGGTGAGTCAACACCAAAAAAACACAAATATTGATAAAGGAAAGCATTAAGAGTCAATAAGTTAGAACAGATTACTTGATTAAGAGTCAAAATAATGGGTAGATTACTCAGTTATTAATATCATTTTTAGTGACAGACCTACTGCCTATGAGCTCCTTAAATGTTGGCTTATGTTAGCTGAAGTTAGCTCACAGGCACTCGCAATGAAACAAATGCAACAGATTAAAGGGCTCATATAGTTCTCTCGCTTTTAAAATAAAGAAGTAAGAAGTAGAAGATGAACATTGTTTAAGTTTCAGAACAGATCATTCACTACAGTCCATGTAGTCCAGGAAACTAAGCTAGCACAAAAAACCTGTTTTGAATGAATCATTTCTATGATGTCACGAGAACCAACTTATTTACATATCTGCCTGTTCAGCCTACAGCAGTTTAGTCCTGACCCTTCAGACTGAGGCACAGTACAGCCAATCAGAACAGAGCTCATTTTATCTTATATCAGTCTTAAAGGCACAGTGACAATAACAGCCTGTTTAATTTTAAGGGATAAAGAGAGGTTAGAAAATGGCCATGTGAAAGTGAATTATGACTGGTTTTGATACATAAAACCACACAAATGGTATAAGTGAACCTCAAGGGAAAAGCAAAACACAATAAAAGTATAGGATATGGGCCCTAATAAATAAATACTTATCATTCTTGTTATTTTAAGATAGTAAAGAAGAACATATTAAAAGCACACAGTACCTGCTTAGCTAAGATTAGTTTGCCCTCTGGCTACCTGCTCGCATGCTTTCTCCGGGTGAAAATCGGAGATTTCTTCAAGTTTTGAGAGGTGCAATTGGCTACTGCTAATAATATCATTCTGCAGTTTATTATAAAACTAATGTAGATGACAAACTGGATAAAATATGTTCCTCATTTGCTGGTTAACCTCTCGTTATCCTCTCCGTCTCCTCTAAACTTGACATACCTGAACACATCACAGCTGAACTGTAGTGTTTTATGAGCTGCTTTGCTTTGCTTGGTTTTCAGAAGTGAATTTTTAAACTTAACCAGTCTTTCTTCTAACTGGGGAAATGAGCCAAAATGCACACTTGCTTTTGCTCTGTAATGGTTATCAAAAATTAAATCAGCAAAGTAAAAGTACTTTATTAGAAATAAACCACTGTGATTTAATTGTACCCAAAAAAGTACCTTTACAGGGGAATATGCCCTCAAGTACTGTAACAAGAGTAGAATGAATGTGTTACTTTCCACATCTGGTCAAGACACACTTACAGACAGACATAGACTGACTGTTCACCATATTAGTAGTACATGATTTGTAGTTCCACAAACCTGGCCACACTATGAGGTCAACCCACCTTAAGGAGCCACTATACAGACTGTACAGTTACAGACTGTATCCCACCTATTAACTCCACAGCTCCACTTGTCAGCCATCTAAACCCATTCATCGCTGGTCAGACTCTGACCACAGAGCTGCTGTGAAGGTATATTGTATATACTGTCATACATGAAATTAAAAAGTAACGCTTTACCTCTCTAACCACAGGACAGAGGTGGGGAAATATGCCATCTACTGTCAGCGCTCAGTGGAGAGAACCCAACAGAAAGGTGATCGACAGGCTAGGCCCTCGCGCATGGAGATCCTGTCCATCTTGCTGAGGAACCCGTACCACCATTCACTGCCCTTCAGTCTGCCTGTGCACTTTCTCAACAACACTTACCAGGTTTTTGGGAAAGAGGGGTTCATGAATGAAAAACATCATTAAAAGTCCCGAGCTTCAAATGTGTCTGATCGTATGAAGCATGTTTCATTGGCAGGTCGTTGGTTTTGATGCCTCCACCACAGTGGAAGAGTTCCAGAACCGTCTGAATCAGGACACTGGCATAAGAAAGACGGGCCAGTCTGGTTTTAGCCTCTACTCCGATGACCCCACTGGCCAAACCTTGGAACACTACCTGCAGGGCAGTTTGAAGGTCAGACTCTTTGCTAATCCACACACACACTCACACCTCCAGGAAAGAGCACAAGAGCCAGTAGCTTTTGGGAACTAATAGAAGGAACTAACAGCAGAACAATTAACGGAACAATAATAGATGAACTGAAATTGGAACAGAGAGACTAAAGAGCGGATGAATGTATGTGAGAAATGTGATCTGTTGCAGTCTCAATAAGCGCAGTACATCTGAAATGAATGTTAAAGTTTGCTAAAGCTGTAGCTAATTATGCTAACTGTACACAGGACTGCATACTAATTGAGCTATATTTGTGAAGTGCAGTGTTTGAAAGGCACAGTAAAGTACTGGACATTGTCGACCATGGAGCAGCCAATAAGCTCAGGGTAAAAGACAAAATGTAAATTCAGTCATGAAGGGATTGTAGTGTTAATAAAGTTCTTTCTCTCCAAAACATCCATGGGCCGTAATTTTACTCTGGCTCATTAGAATTTAGAAAACGCAAAAAAAAGATAACACAGTGACACAGGGAGTCTGAAATAGTGTCTTTCTGTTGCCAGATAAAACTGCTACTAGTATGAACGATTCTATTTATTTTTATGACATTTGATATGTTGGAACAGGTATAAAAGAACCAGTAGTGCCACACTTAAGAAATACTATCAGAAGTTTGAAAAAATTTTACAGATTGTTTTCATTTAACCCTTGTGTGGTGTTGGGGTTTATGGGACCCATTTTCAGTGTTTACCAAAACAAAAAATGATGTGATTTATTATTATTTCAACCTCAGATTCCTTGGCTTTTGCTCATTTTCTGTGAAGAACATAAAAAATAACACATTTTCAATGACTTCACACCGTTACACCCCCTACACATTTATAGTACACGTGGTGTTGGTTGAACCTGTGGGGAGTAAAAGTGTGGATGTGCTGTGTCCTTCACTCTGTTCTCCTCCTACATGGCCTGCTGTTAGTGTGTGGTTAGTGTGTGTGTGTGTGTGTGTGTGTGTGTGAGGGTGGACAACATGGACAGGCTGCTGACTGGCTACAGCTGCTAAAGAAGAATATTTTAAACATCTGGTATTTTTACATAAATTGTTATGGCTATATTGATTTAAAAAAAAAAAAAACAATGTTTCACTGAGTAACAAAAACACAAACACCACACAATGGTTAACATTTTACAAACTAAATCTATTTAAATATATTAAATATATTTAAATGTATAATTAAGCTCTCTTTTCAATGAAGAAAACTCAGAAAATCATATTGTCACATATTTTGGATGAATTTTTTAATGATAACATATCATAAGACAATACACTTTTACAATACACTGCCAGTAATTTAGGCTTTATTTTAAAAGAAACCTTTATGCAAAACTGGTCACAGAAACGTCCATAAATTGAACCAATTATGTAATCAGATGCATTACTAGCATCTCCACCCAGAGGGGTCCTCAAGGAGGTCCAGTATTTACAGTTACCAGATACCTAGTTTATTTAATCAGTCATTCATTAAATTAAATCAGGTGCTGGTAGAATTTAACAAATCCTTGCAATGAGTGCAGCAAGAAGTCAGGAACCCAGCCTGTGTTCTTCTAACCATATTCATCTAACCAACATATTAATACACACATACATACATCTTCTAAGCTGCTTATCCTTCTGGGTCGCGGGGGAAGATGGAGCCTATCCCAGCAGTCATTGTGTGGAAGGCAGGATACACCCTGGACAGGTTACCAGTCCATCGCAGGGCCAACATATTAATGACATTTTTAAAAACTACAAAGTCATGTTATTTTTTTTTTCCTGTATTTGTGTTTATTTGTTCTAATGTTAAATAGTGTTTGCCGGTACTATATAATACACATGCTTTTTTGGGCAGGATGTGTCCAACTTACACCTGAAACCTGGTAACAAAGGCTTAATACATATAGAGCTGAATCTAGAAAATAAAATTTCTCTTGTATTTGTAATGCCATTTGTGGCCACCTCTACAGATTTGTGACATCATATCTAAATGGGAGCAAGCCTGTAAGGAGCTGCACACAGGTAAATCTGAGAACACCAGGACTGTGAAACTCACCTACAAGAACAGGTAATGGAGAAATCTGCCTTCAGAATCTGCCTCAGCTCAGTAAGAGAGTACTGTCAGTGTGATATCTCAACATCCTCAGTCACTCTACCACTCTCTCTCTTGCTCCCCCCCTCCCCCTCTGTCTCTCTCTCTCTCTCTCTCTCTCTCTCTCTCTCTCTCCAGGTTGTACTTCTCCCAGCAGCTGAGAGGAGAAACGGAGAGAGAGCGCCTGCTTTTGGCCTATCAGACTAATGAGGAGATTGCAGCGGGTCACTTTCCTGTAAACAAAGAACTGGCTTTAGAAATGTCCGCCCTGCTCGCTCAGGTGTGTGGGAGATTCAACGCATGCAAAGTTATACTCTTCTCTCCCGTGATGGTTAGATTTAGTTAAAGTAACACTTCCGTTTACCTCATCATTTGAAAAGTTTGGACAAATATTAAAGGACCCATTCCCTATATTTTTCTTGCGTTTTATGTTTTTTTAAGTGTACTTATTGGAATTTTTGGGTTTATGAACCAAAACAGGCATGAATCATGTTTATATGAGGACTGTTTACATACTAAAATCATCAAATTCTTTTTATTTCAAAAAAATTAAGGAAAATGTGTTTTTCCATGATATGAGCCCTTTAACATCTTATCATGTAAAAGTATAAAAAAAAAAAGAAATAGAATTTGACAGATCTGGTTAGATGTGATTACTTGCTGTTTGTCTTCACATCAGATCCACTAAGTATCTCTCTAAGTGCTTATCTTTGGTCAAAGTTGTCCTTTATATCCCCCTCCCCCCAGGTGGAGTTTGGAGACTTTGAGCGGCCATTCTCCAATGCAGGCTCAGGTTCTGGACAGGCTAAATCTAAGCAGACTCTCAAACAGGTTCTAGAGCGCTTTTACCCTAAGCACTACAGACGGGCCTGCTCAGAGGAGCAGCTGAGGTAAACACCATTCGCAAAGAAATGCACTTGGCCATCTTCCCAAACGCATCACAGTGTTCCAGTAACTTTAACTATTATTGCACAAACCATTCAAAAGGATACTTATTCTACTGTTGTGTGATCTTTGTGCTACGGTGCTTTAGGGAAACACACCCTGGTGCTGTAGTTTAGTTACATTCCAAACCAACAGGTACACACAGAGTACACAAACATTAGGGATGCCTATGTTATTGATTCACTTCAAGGGAAATTCCACCAGCTTTTCAATAATTCTGCATAATTCAGTCTTTTGATGCGGTTTGCAAAGTTTTGGTATGAAATAGTTAACTGTAGAGAAACTTACTAACTTGGATTTCAGTACAGTAGCGGTTCAGAAGCAGTTTACAATGTAAATATAGTAATTTTATTTTCTATCCACAGCAGTCAGTGATCCTACATGAGTTTTTATATGTAATGTTGATAATGTTAACATGGTGGTATACCCCCCCCTAAAAAAAAGTTTTCTTTTGGTACTATTTTGCCTTATAACGCCCTACATGTACCACTCTGCCTTTTCTAAGTCAAAAGCCTTTCTCAAAATGATAAAACAATGTATCAGTCACTTTATTCATATCCATTTTGTATAATAACCTTCTATGAGGGAGCTTTCAGAGGCATTAAGTGCTTCGGACATGTGGTTTCTGTCACCATCACTGTGAACAATTCAGACTCTGTAAGTTTCTCTAAAATGCAGCATTTTATATCAAACCTCTCTTAATGACTTGTTTACATCTTACCCATTTAACTATGCAGAAAATTTGAAACATCAGTGGAATTCCCCTTTGATGAGGAACCTGTATGCTTAGTTGTAATACACTTATTACGACTGGAACTTGTACCTTGAATGACATCCTGTTAGGTACACCTGCCAAATGCATATTTCTAGACAGGCCCACCTAATGCCTTTTAGCTTAATATTTTCTGATTTATTTATTTATTTGTTTGTTTGTTTATTTATTTATTAAAATTCATCTCTGTTCTATTTTCCTCCCCCTTGTTTTACCAGCCAGTTAGGTCAGAGGCTCTCAGCACGGTGGGCGTCGCTGAGGGGTCGGAGCACCTCTGAGTGTGTGCGGATTTACCTGACTGTGGCTCGCAAGTGGCCTTTCTTCGGAGCCAAGCTGTTCGAGGCTGAGGTGGGAGAGCGTGGCTCATATATGGATCAATATAGGGCACTTAATGTTTTTCTTTATTTGTTACTTCTCTTTCTTTCCTGCATTTGCTTGTAGCCCCTGTCACCCTCTCCTCAGCAGAACGCACACGTGTGGCTAGCGGCACATGAAGACGGACTGAGCGTGCTGGAATTCACCTCCATAGTAAGAAGATATCTTCAGACCTACACTGACTTCCCTGCTGATTCATATTATGTGATTAAAAGCAGTTTTCCTAAGTATATATAAGTCACCTCCTGCTCTCCTGATTGCTTAGAAACTCCTGGTGTCCTACTCCCATAAGAACATTGTAATGTTTGGAGGCTGTCGTCAAGACTTCATGCTGCTGGTGGCTCAGGGCTCTGCAAGCAACACTGTCAGAGACAAGCCCACAGAGAAGCTCTTGTATGCTATGAGCCCGTCTAAGGTAGGGATAGTATCAGCCCTGTTATTACAGTTCACATAGAGTTATAAACCAGCATATCAAAACCATCAAGGGTATACAGGGGCCATTGTTCGCAAAGTTGTAAGCTTGCTCGTGCCTAATATAACTGATTTGTGTTTAAAGTTCTTAGATCTGTATAGATATAAACCTATCTGTATGTGTGCGGATCGTCACGGTCCAACCTAACCTTAATGCAAGTTAAACGTGTTCAGCCGGATATCAGCCAGTTTACTTGAGATATATTTAAACATACAAACATTTAGATCACTCCTCTGGCTCTCAGTGTTTTTGTGAGATTTTGCTGCACTTTCCCATGATGAAGATGAGACGTCCATCAGATTAAACATTTTGGCAGAAAGAGACATCATGTTTAAGATGGTAGGGAAAAAAATGGTCACCAGTATGTTTAAGTGGCTGGAACAACATATAAAAGTGTATCAGAAAGGGGTAGTTAAAGGGAAATTTCTCTGATTTTTCAAAATTTCTGCATAAGTAAATGGCAAAGATGTAAACAAAGCCATTGAGAGTGGTTGATGTGAAATGCTTTTTTCTAGAGAAACAGGTTCACAGTGGTACTGATAGGAAACAAGATCAAGATGTACACCTGTACAAGCTCCCTCACAGAAGGGTATTGAATGAAAAAGTTAGGAAAACGTCTGACGTCTGAGACATCGGTTTATGATAGAAGGTTTTGGCCTAAAAGGTTTATTATAGAAGGTTTTGGCCTAAAACGTATTTTTAAAATCCATTCATGGTGGAGAGGTACATGCAGGGTGTTGTAAGGCCAAATAGTCCCCAAAGAAAGTTTTTTGTTTTGTTTTGTTTTTATCATATTTTATCATTTTTATCATACTATTTTATCATAATCAGTTGTGGTACAAGTACACAATTGTTCAAGTAATAGTACAAGTGCTCTGTTAAGCGTTGATATATGTTTTACCTTTTTACTCGTGTAAAAGTATAATAGCACACTCTTAAATGTACTAAGAGTGAAAAGGTAAAAGTACCTATTTTAAAAAAGCATTTATAAATTAAGTTTTCTATTTTAATTAATTAGATGTACCATTACATTGAATGTAAAGAATGGTTTATGGCAGACCTGCATGCATCATCTGCAAAATCATACAAATTACAGTTTTTTAAAAGAAGTTTTATTTATTTATTTATTTATTTTTTTGGGTAGAGCATCAAGACATGTTTTTTGAACCAACCAGGTCAAATAGTTCTTGTACATAAGGCCATGGATGGAAATTTTTTTCTGACGTGTTTGCACCTGCTAGAATACGCACACTGTTGCTTTCTTTGGATTGCATGACTAATCTGTCTCATCTGCTGCTTCTCCTTTCTTCATTTTCCCATCATTTTCTTGGTAACTGCCACAGGTGACCTGATAAAATGTACAGATATGTGTACCTCCTTTTCTGGTGTCGCATCCAGTAGGATCTCAATTTGCTAACAGTTTGGAGCTTGATGAGGAGCCTGATTAGAAGTTGCCTGATTTTAAAAAGCCTGGTTTGTAAATGTAATGAGTAGAAAGTACAGTTTTTTTTTTTAAATACAGTGTTTAAAAGTAAAAATATTAAGACTCAGAAATACTCAAGTATAGATACTTAAAAATGTACTTAAGTAGCCTTAGTAGCAAAGTACTTATACCTTGTTACTTACTGTAACAAAACCTGAGTTGTTAAGTTTCTCTACAATGAACCATTTCACATCAAACCACTCTGAATGACTTTGTTTACATCTCAATGATTGAAATATGCAGAAATTTTGAACAATAGGTGGAATTCCCCTTTAAATCAGAATATGCTGGCATGCATGTAAACAGGACTATAAATAGGCTAGTCCAGTATCTTAGACTAACTAACAGTGCATTCAGGCTTTTGTGTAAAGGTGATAATTGTGTTGTGCCAGATCCAGGAGTTGACCTTACTCATGGCCAGCTACATCAACAGCGCCCACCAGCAGAAGTCGGCAGCCCACCATCTCTCAGCCCCAGCCTTGCTTCTGGCACAGACCCAAGTCGGAGAGCAGCGTAGCAAATCCCCTCCTGCGACCTCCTCCAGACCCAGCAAAGCTCCCACACTGCTGTGATGCTCCTTCCAGTGGAGCGTCACTCCATACACCCGTGGTCACCAACCCACATCTTGGAGATTTCACCTCTAACATATCCATCTAAATGTCCAGCTAATCAATGTCTTCTGAAAACAGTTATCAGCTGGATCAGGTGTGGTAGGTAAGGTAACCCAGAAGCAGGCCTGGTGACCAGTGCACTAATAGGTATCCCACAAAACAGGATTTCTCAGTGAAGCTGGACAGTTTAAGCCAAAAGTGATGACCGTTCGGTAGTAATGTGCGCTCAGCTCTCCTCCTGTTGGCCAGGCTTAAACTTTTGGCTTATATCATATGGCTAACAGAATTCTCCTTTTGTGAAGTACCACACTGACACTCAGAGAGAACGTGTGCCAAATATTCAAAATGAAGAGGAAGTGCTGTAATGCATGGGAGCAGGAACTTACACCTGATTTGCGTGTTCGTTCTTTGGCTTGTCGTTGGGATGAAGTTGGTTGTTGTATGGAGAAATATAGCCTTCCCTTTCTTCTTACATCTCATACCGAAAAGCTGTTAAAGTTACATGGATCATGTTATATATGTCATGATATGATGAAGTACAGTGAGGCCACAGGTGTTACAGAACGCAGGCCAAAGCCAATATCGCTTAACCAAATATCATAAGCAAATATCATTTCAAAGAAACGTAAACAGACACTATTTATTCGAATCAATTAATACACTCCGTGAATAATACTGATGTATGCCAGAGATATGTTTGCCCTGACTTCAGGAAAGGAAAAGGACATTCCAGAGTAATAAGTTAACAGTAACTCTTGTTCCTAAGAAATGCTGCAGTAGAACAGATAAGAAAATGTGAAAGCATGTGTGGGTGAACGAAAGAAAAGCATGTCATTGGAATGTAACGCTGATCGTTTGCATGTAGATAAAAGATTTGTTCACTTGATGAAGTGAAGTAAGTATGTCTGACTGATGAAGAATGTTTGGAGATTGTATTGGAGCAGGATTGGTGCTGTGCTGGTATTAAGACCGGACTGACATTAGGTGTAGAAAAGAGAGGATGGCTCTGGAAGGAGGAAGAGTTTTTGGAGATTCAAGGTGGTTTTTTTATCCTTCTGGCCACAAAGGGGTACTCAGAGTGAACAGCAAGTATTTTTGTTCACACTTTACTTAAACTTTTATACATAACATTACCATAACCATGCCATAAACGTTCCATAAACAAGTCATGGAAGATGTCACACCGTCATGAGGGATTTTGTTCATTAATATAACAGTGAGTTCGTTTACATGCACTGTTTTTTTTTTTCTTATGATTCTAAATTAATGCTTATAATTTCTAGTATAACTGTTTTTTATCATCTGACTGTAAAGCACTTTGAGCTGCCAGCGGCGTGAAAAGTGCTATATAAATAAAAATTATTATTGTTATTATTATTAATAATAATAATCCTATCATTTATTTTAGTTAGTCAGATGACTAAAATATCTGATGATGGTCATGTAAACAGCATACTCTGTTTTCTTAGACCTGAGTAAGGTCTAGAAATCCAATTAAGAAATCTCATGAAGAGAGCTAGATTTTAACTCAGTAATCAGATTTCTCTGTGCATGTGAACTCTTACTCGGATTTCTTTCGGATTTCTCAGTCTGCACATGTGCGAAAACAGACCACGCTACCAGAAATAAGCCAGCAGTGTTGCCACGAGACGCAGCAAAACACTTGGCGTGACACTGAAACCAAATACATGCTTGATGAAATGAAGGATTTAAGTTTTCTTCATCTTCTAGATGATGTATGTCCATATTTTCAGGTGAAGTGGAGCGATGTTTTAAAAAAAAGCATGAAGTTTGAGATTGAAGTTTTACATTGCGTTTACGTCACGTCTTCTTCTGTGAGTTTATTGGCTTTTTGCAAAGCAGAAATCCGATTACTGCCTGACTCATGTAGACCCGGAGTTTTCGCATTATCTGATTACTCAAGTGTATGTAAATGCGTTGATCGGATTGCTGACAAAATCTGATTTTCTGCAGTTATCAGATTATTACGTGCATGTAAACACACTCAGTGTCATGTTCTGATGCCAGTATTGTCATGACGGATTATGTCACGTGCTAATTTTGTTAAGTGTACTCTGAACGGCTGCTTCATTAGGAAACTGCTGTGTCTGATCCACTTGCACCAGCGCACGCGCTAACACACCCCTACCACGTCAGTGTCACTGCAATGCTGAGTATGATCCACCACCCAAATAACACCTGCTCTGTGGTGGTCCTGTGGGGGCTAACAAAGTATGCAAAGACACAGATGGACTACAGTCTGTAATTGTATAATGACAAAGTGCCCATATATTGTAAGTGGAGCTGATAAAATAGATAAAGAGTGTGGATATGAGAAGGTGGACTCTAGATAGCCAAACCTTAGAGCATCTGTCATGCTATTACCTGTAATGGTTAAATGACGCTGTAACATTACTGAACAAAATCTGTCATCACAACTTGTGACAGTACAAGACATCGGCCAAGATATGTTTATGGCATGATTATGTCAATGTCGTATTATGAGATGAAGTAAACTGTTACTGTGTTTTCTCAGTGCACAAACAGGAAGTGGCAACCTTACATTTTACCAAACTCGTGGTTAAATATACTGAGCATAAGAGCAAAGTGCAGAGTGTGTAAACTAGCCTTTCCTCTATAACTTTTCTCTTTTATCTCTATGATTTACTAAAATAAACAGAGGACTTTGATAATCAGTGTTGCTCTTATCTGTTTAGTTCTTGGAAGCTTTAGCGTGAAGCTGTTATTCACCATGGATCTCAACTGCCACATCAGTTCTCTGGCACAGGCAGTAGAGCATGCAGTGATCATCATGGGCCTGTTATCCGAATATCTCGAGTCGT
>JAILXH010234592.1:1883-17127 GCA_023558415.1 Piaractus mesopotamicus | reverse complement strand
GACAGACAGATATAAAGACAAGTAGGTAGATAGAAAACAGATATAGAGACAGAGAGACAGATAGACAGATAGATAGACAGACAAATAGATGGATAGGTCAATAGATGGACATATAGATAGACAGGCAGGTAGACAGATAGATAGATAGACAGACACAGATAGATGGATAGACAGGTAGACAGATAGATAGACAGACAGATGGATAGGTAAATAGACGGACATATACATAGGCAGACAGACTAGATAGACAGACAGACAGACAGTCAGATAGATAGTTGGATAGGAAAATAGACGGACATATAGATAGACAGACAGAGATAAAGATAAATATACAGACAAATAAATAAATCACAAAGCCCCATCAGCTTTTTGTGTATGTTGAAAACTTCATTTTGGTGTAAAAAGTGAGTGAATGAAGATTACTGAACGTTACTATAACGGACTGATGCAGCTGAATCTCCACCCTCTATTCACTCTTCATTCACTCTGCTGGTGAGACAGTAGGAGAGGCTGAGGTGGCAGAAAGCGGCGGAGGCCGCGTTGGAGAGGAGCCTGTGTGGAGAGTTTCTGGCAGAGTTTGTGGTTGTCGTTTCTGGGCGTGATCAGGACCATGCAGTGCAGACAGCTGCTCCAGCACCCCGCTCTCTCTGCTAATGAGGGCTTAATGCCTCAGCCATCACGTGTGTGTGTGTGTGTGTGTGGAGCCTCATCAGGAGAGTGTGTGTGTGAGCGGAGCAGCAGCAGTAGCAGATTTTGTGTCTGCTTTGCGTGGGTACCCTGTTGCTAGGCAAAGTTAAACCCCTGACCAATGAACCCTTCTCTCCAGACTCCTGCTGTTCAGCAGCTGTGGGGCCGGGTGTGTGTATGTCTGTGTGTGTGTGTGAGAGTCACTTATGCTCAGGTAATAAAAGGAAGCGGCTGCCTTTGAGGTTGCCAGGTGCTTCTTGTGCTAACATGAGCAACGCTTATATTTCTGACTGCTGACTCTGGTAGCTATGGAAGACCATTCCTGCCAGGTAGAGGACAAAAAAAGATATTTATCCTTCTGTTTTTTGGCAGCTATATGTCAAAATATTGACTTGCTATGTTGAAATAATGACTATGGCGAAATAATGGCTCAGTATCTCATAATAATTACTTATTTTCTCAAATTTGTGACTGGCAATGTCAGCATAATGACTTATTTTCCCAGAACAGTGACTTACTATGTCAAAATAATGACTTAGTACATCCAAATATTGACTTATTTTCTCAAAGTAATGAATTATTTTCTGAAAATGATTACTAATTTTCTCAAAATATTGACCGTCAAAAAATGACTTACTATATCAAATAATGACTAATTTCCTGAACATATCAACTTACTATATGAAAGTAATGACTTTCTATGTCAAAATAATGACGTATTTTCTCAAAATAATGACTAATTTCTCTAAATATCGTCTTACTGTGTCAAAATATTGACTTACTATACCACAATAATGACTTCGAAATAATGACATTTTTCAAAATAATGACTACTTTTCTCAAAATATCAACTGTCAAAAAAATTACTATATCACAATAATGACTTACTATATTAAATTAATGAATTACTATATTAAAATGACTTCTTAAAATAATGACTAATTTTCTTAAAAATAACGACTTACTATGTCAAAATAATGACTTAGGATCTCGTAATGACATGTAATGAGTAATTATTGCAGAAAAATAACTTATTTTGACATGGTATCTCAAAATCTTGAGAAATAAGTTATTATTTTGAGATGCTAAGTTAGCATTTCTAGAAAATGAGTCATTATTATGAGATATTAAGTCAATATTTTGACACAGACTTTGTGCATCACCCGAAGTCCTGTATTTTACGTCTGTGCAGTAGTGCATTCATGTGTGGTTTAAGAAACTGCATGCAAGCATCTCTTTGTTTATGTGTGCACACCTGTATTTGTGTGTTTGTTTATAATCAGGAGCTCGGCGCTAATTAATTGCATGCTGGAATTACTCATCTGAGAGAATGGCCTGGTCAGAAGCATTGATTTGTGTTTAACCCCAGCTGTGGGCCGCACACACAGAGACAAAGGCGGAGTGAAAGGCCCCGGCACAGCGTGAATCGATTGCTTTAAGCGGATGACTGGGCTGAGTTTAGAGCCGTGGACTGGGGGGCAGTGTGTGGCCTTGACAGTGCGCCCGCCCTGCAGGACAGAAGAGTTGTTCTCTCAGTGATGGCAAGGACGTCGGCTCATAAAGGCATTAAGGAATGTAATTCTATGAAGAATGACTTGGCTGTAAATAAACAATGTGTGTTCAGGGTGTTAAAGAAACGTGTATATCAGGCTTTACGTTAACTGGTAAAATCTCTACAACACTGTACAGTGCATGTATTGCAAGCGCCAGCCTACCAGCACTTCATATACCATTTACATGAAGCACGTCCTAATTCATGCAGTAATTTCAGTAGGGAGTACTGTATTCTCAGTAGGGAGAATAAAGTGACAGGATTCAGCGCCTTATGAGCCTAAGGTTGTGCTAGTAGGCGGAGTTTGAGGTCACACTGCTCCCCCTAAAGACCAAACTTCATAGTGTTAAAATTGCAACAACTGAAAAGAATATAATGTGGAACATAATATCTTAGTTTTTTTGAGACAGTAGAATGTAATTATTATGATTATTTTCCTAATATAACATATTAAAACACTTCTATTGCTGTTTATAAGACTGTGCTTCTGCACTGTTTTATAGTGCTTGTTTTTAGGTGGTGTCAGAAGTATAAAACAAAAGTACAGTGCAATATTGGTGAACTTTACATGCGCTCATTTAACGATGAGACTTGACCCTGCGCAACTTTAACGAATAAGGGCCAGAGTCCAGTTCATTTACAGCCACTGCTACAATACTACAACTCATGCATTACTACAAAGCATTTCCTCGACTCCTATTGCAATCAATGCAAGGATGCAAGAAGGGTTTCATTCCAAGATTTTTTAATGATATATGCTGTCTGAAGTAGGCTTAGCGCAATATTATTCTGATACCACCTTTATTAGGGGCTCCTGAGGCCTATCGGGAGATTGCAAGTTGGATACCTAATGATGCCACAGCCATCCGCAAGTGGGAGTCCAAGACTAACTGTCCTCTCTTTCTCTCTCTGGGTGGGTAGAATGGTCCTCCCTCTCCCC
This sequence comes from Piaractus mesopotamicus, assembly GCA_023558415.1. NCBI lineage: Eukaryota > Metazoa > Chordata > Actinopteri > Characiformes > Serrasalmidae > Piaractus > Piaractus mesopotamicus. The sequence goes on along the minus strand of JAILXH010234592.1, from coordinate 13,948 downwards.
ATCACTCTCGTGATGGAAATGTAAGAAGAGGCCTTTTGAGGGGTAAAAAAAACCTGACAATAACATCATATTGTCTCGTTCTCTCTAGGACGGGCGAGGAGGTTCCAGCGGAGGTTAAGCACCTGCGTATGGCCTCCGTGAGCATGCCAGCCCCGGCCGAACGCGTGTCCCCCCAGCAGCCCCAGCTGTGCAGTGCGGGCTTCGCCGTCCGCTCCCAGTCCCTGCACTCTGTAGGGGGCGGGGAAGAGGAGGGAAGCCCCACATCCCGAAAGCAACCCCCGCCCAAACCCCGCCGCGACCCCAACACCAAGCTCAGCATCTCCTCTGAGGCTGTAGACCTCAGCACCTCCACCTGCAGGGGCGGAGACTCCGACAAGTGTGACGGTGAGTTAAACCCCTTAAATAGAGAATTATTTAAAGCCGCACTATGTAAGATATTTTTGTTAAAACTAAAAGATGCAGCATTACTGAGTCAGGCTAAAATATGGTGAGCTAGACAAGAGCTGCGTTCCAAAGCCCAGGCTGCAGCCGAGGTAGGCTGCATTTCTCAGCCTCTACGTTATAGAGGGCCATTCCAAAGTGAAGGACCCTTAGTATACAGCCTACGTTTTGAGTGATTTCGAGGACGCAACAGATGTATCCTTCCAGACCTTTAGTTACCCACAGTTCTCTGCACATGAACGACGCAAAGAAAAAAAAACAGCACCAAGAAAATGGCGGAAAACGAAGCCGTTGGAGCAGAGCTTGTTTTAAAATTAAGTTGTTGACGTCCTTGAATCCGTTTTCATTACCTTATAAAGTGCAAAATGACTGATTAATTAAAACATTCGCCCATATATCGTATATCGTCCATATATGGTATTTTATTTAGAAGTATTTGTATATTATGTAGTTTATCGTACCACATAAGAACATCTCCATTTCCGTAAAGAAATGAAAAAGCAACAAACACAATGCAACAGGCTCCGTTTTCTCTCACCAGTTCCATTCGCAGCCTCGTTAAGTCTGTTCCATTTATGTGACCAATAGGCTACTAAGGGGGAGCCTTCATAGGACAGTCCTACCTCTAGCATATCTGAAAGCTGAGCAACTGTGAATCATTCATATCATCAGCCTCACAGCCACACAGTCACAACCTCCATATCTCAACAAAGCAAAGCTTACCACTCTCTTTTGAGTGATCTAACCACAGATGCGAATAGCCGTCGCCTGCTGGATCTTTTGAAAGATCTACACTGGTCCCTGTGCCAAGCTATGAATGAGGCAAGTTGTTAAGTTATTAAGTGGCGAGTTATGAATGGGGGCATCGCTTGCCGCTGGCGCAAATCGAGTTCGCTCGCGTTTTCTCATGTCAAATAGGAGAAGTAGGCGGTGGGGTTGTTGTGAACGTCGCCGCATCTATGAATTGAGGGTGAAGGTCACCGAGTTTGCTCGCATATCTTCTGTAGAACTATATTCTCATTGTTCTGGCCTGCATTCTCATGCAGATTATAAACAAGAGCACCACATTCGGTCTTTAATACAGCCCCACACTGCTCTGCTCTACTTTTTTAAAATGTTATTTTCACAGCAGGGATGCCTGGGATTCGCACTAATCAAGTTACTGGAGCGAGTTATTTGATTTCAAAACAAGTTATTGGATTCTAGATATTGACTGTATGAAAAGAAGGACCAGAAAAACAAAAAAAAAAAAGAAAAAAAGTGAAAACGATTAGTAATGTGTCATATCTAAAGTCTGTGGTGTTTCAATGCAATAAAAACATCCTAGCAGTGCTTATAAAAAGATTAACATGGCTTGTATGATGAAAGGTTCTGTAGAGTTTGAATTAGAGCACATTACATCGACAAAATGGTAGTATTGCAATTGCTAAATATTGTGTTATGCCTTGCAATACATTAGAAATACGCTAAAGACTCAACAATGTGGCATGGCCTGCAAAAATAATTATCTTCTGAGAGATTACAAGAGCGATTGATCAAAAATGCTCCTAGAAACACTCATTTAGAACTCTGTCAAGATGCATTAGATGCATCATTTGTCCATAACGATCTTACTGCAGGGGTCAATATTGCAATAACTATTAACAAACAATATACTGTGCAGCCCTGAGCATTCCAGGAAGATTCAGAGCTTTTGGAAAGTCAGAGCTCTCGAGTGCAGGCTGTGAAGGCATTAAGTCAGTGGATATGCTAATATGTTGCTGTAGTTGCCGAGGTTCAGATTGGATGGGGATAGCAGTGGGCACGCTGATCTTCCTCAATGCCACGGCAACCAAGCCCACGGAAACAGAGACCCCCTGCTGCTCCTCCAATCCCAGCATCAGCTGTCAGCCTCGACCAATTGTCGGCGAGCTGACGGGAAGTCAGATTGCCGCGGCAACCAATGGGGAACCGATTAGCGGGCTAGCTCTGCAGACTCTCGTCCAATGGGAAGTGGAGAGTGGGGGATGTTCCTCATTGAGAGGAGAGTTGCGTTGCGTGTTGCGAAGGTAGGGGGGGTGTGGATGACGAGGGTAAGAGGAGGGAGGGGGAGGGGCCAGGCCGCACAGGATTCATTCAGGAGGAGCGATTGACCTAGATTTAGTTCCCCTGGAGGAGAGGGCGAGGGTAAACACATCCGCTAGTGGAGAGATGGAGAGGGGGAGGGACCGAGAGAGAGAGAGAGAGAGAGAGAGAGAGGGAGAACGGGTGCTTGCAGAAATGATCTCAAGATCCACCGTCCCCTTTCACATAATTAACACATCTATTTTTTTTTTAAGCCCAGGCATGCGCAGGGGCACATTCTGACTCACATGCGGCGCATGAAAAATGACTTTAATCTGGGTGCAATGCAGTTTCACACCTCTCTCTCTCTCTGTCTTTATCTGCACCCACCATGTCTTCATTTTCTTCTAGATAAGGAGGAGGTTCTATTTGATCAACTTGGTCATTGATGCAGTAAATCAAAGATGTCAAATACCAAACTACTGGGTCACCCTACTTAGCACAGTGAAGTGCTTTTCTTCCTCTAGCACTTGAGTTGACTTATACTAGAGGATGAGCTTATGAGCTAATAGGGAAAATACATCAGAAAACTGTTCATATCTCTGAAAACAGGGGGTGCAGAATCTTGCCATTTACGTGGTGCACAGAGTTACGCATAGCAATACCTGTGGGTCCAGTTAGGCAAGTTCCTATGTGTAGGCTATACATGCCTACACACAAGCGCAACATTATTATGCATGTAATACCCATGTCATTAAGTGTGCATGTGTTTTGATGATGGTGTTGGAATAAAGAATATGCCTAGACCATCTGGTATCTAAATAATTTAAGATGAACAGAATCTCCAGTGGACTGCAGATATGGTCAGATTTTCTTCTGAAATCAAAAAGAAACTAAGCATTGGTCATATCCCAGTAGCAGTCGTATCATTTCCAAACTCTTAAAACAAGTGTAGAAGCTGACTTCAATGCCATTGTTACAGTGCTGATGCTAGCAAAATTAACAACGGCTAATGGGGCAAAAACGCCCTGAAAGTTTAAAAAAGCCTCTCAAATATGCAGGCAAATAAAAGCCTTTATATGACTTCTGATTTTTCAAAAAAATATTGGGCAAGGTCGGTTTTAGACTATACATATAATGTGGCGTGAAATACAGTTTAGTGCACTCTGTGGACACTGAACATAGCACACACATTGCTGCCTTTGACACTGAAGCGAATGATGTGAGTGCTTTGATGGAAAGACCCATTATTCCCGAATCTGTTGCAAAATCAGTGAAGAACAAGCCTAACAAACAATTAATAAGGTTAGAAAAAAAATGCCCTAATAAGGTTCAAACCTTGCCCAGAAATCTGGCTTCATAAAAACTTTCATCTCTAGCTGATACTAATATCTGCTGTTTGTCTTCTTTTTTCCTTTTCACCCAGCAATGCAAGGCTGTGGTGAGGACTGCAGGAGGGTCCCACCTCCAAAGCCCAAGAGGAATCCTAACACTCAGCTGAGCACCTCGTTCGACGAGTCCTACGTCCGTAATGTCGCCTCAAGAGGTTCGCCCCCAATGTCCCACTCAAGAGAGGTCAAGGCTTCCTCTCCTTCCCCTCCTCATCCGCAGCCCCAGAGCCCACAGCAGGACTCGGACTCTGAAGAGCCTGTTTATATCGAGATGTCTGGCACTGTAGGCCGAGATCCGCCCAATCGCAATGAAGATGAGGAACCGGGTGAGGCTGTCTATGAGGAAATGAAGTACCCAGTCTTGGATGAGTTTGATTCGCGTTGGGATCTTACCAGTTGCCGGTCACAATGTGTCACACCTTGTCCGTCTGATATAGACACCCATAACCCCCTGAGCCGATGTTCTACACCTCGGGGGACACCCCTTTGCGACATTCCCGCACCTTTCCCCAACTTGCTGACCCACCGGCCTCCTTTACTTGTGTTCCCCCCAGCCCCAGCACAGTGTTCACCCAATTCGGACGAATCCCCGCTTACTCCTCTGGACATGGCCAAGTTGCCGATGTTGGAGAATGCTTCCTCCTATGGCAAGTCGCCTACTTCCTCCTCCTCACTGGAACCACTCAGCTCTGCCTCCACCTCGCACATAAGGCGTGCAGAAAGGGAACTAACCGCAACTCCAACCATCACGGTCTCAGGACGTTCCTCGGCACCTCCTTTGCCATGTACGCTCTACAGGAGTTCGGGCAGTTCCCACAACTACCAGCGGAGCCACTCAGCTTGCCCTTCTCCAGTCAGCATGGGCCGCTGCCTCACTCCGCTCAGCCTCATGAGGGCCCCAGCCTTTGATGGGCCTTTCTCAGGACCTGCTCTGCCACGAAGCGCCTCAGCAACACCCCACGGCAAGGGCTCTCCGCCCCAGGACCAATCGGGACGCCTTCACGGCTCCATGCAGAACGTCTCCTCAGGACGCTCACGGACACCCACCAGCCCGCTGGATGAACTCACCAACCTCTTCACCACCGGCAGGAACATGCTGAAGAAAAACTCCAGCGGCAGGAAGAGCAAGGAGCCGGGCGAGAGTGAGTTTCTCTCTTTCTGTCAGTAAAGTCCAAAATGAGAAACGTGCCTCGCAATCGATGACTCAATCAATACGAGGCTAAACACGCTGTCAATGTGATAAACAGCTGAGTCGTGAAGTGCTGTGTACGTTTAGAGTGAAAATCATTGCAACTGAATCACTGATGGTCAAATTAATCTAAGAGAGTGCTTACATACTAACTAATGAGGGGAGTTAAAATCTAAGCAAGGTGTAACAGTGGTCTTCAGTGGGCATAACAACAAATCTCAACTTCTAACTGAGGTCAAAGAGTCCAAGGCAGGTACTGTGACTTAAAATGTGAAGATGGCATTCATTATTCCATCATTGCTTACTGTGGGACTTTTGACCTGCTTCCTCCACAAGCTGGCTTAATCTGAGCGCTGCAAACAGGCTAGTACAGATCATATGATTTAATCCATGGAGATTAGGGGCTACAGCAGCCTGTATAACTCCATGGCTGTGCTACAGAAGCATTAAGCCAAGGCAGTGTATTACTTTTAAATATGTAAACAGTGTTTAAACACCAGCCACTGCACTCCTACAAAGGCCCCCTGCCAAAAGCAAGGTTTATGATGGTGGAGAAATAATGAAAGGTTTTATTATGGAGACAAATTCTTAAAATCACGTGGTGGTAGCTGATTTGCATATGGCTTGATAGAAAGTTTTGTTGTTTGTAGTTATTGCATTGCACTGTTTGTATGTAGATGCAGTGAAATGTGGAATACAGAAGTTATTTTTGAAGGGACGCTTTTGTTCTATTTTGAGGGAAATTTTAGTAGTTGACCATGTTACCAATGAAAAAGGAGTTAGATGTTGTTCTTGCAATAAAGGTATCTATACAAAGGTATTTTATCTCTAGGGTAAGACTAGACTATTTCAATTTGATTAAGTCATTAATGGTATTTATATAAGACTGAAAGCAGTATTAAAAAGGTACTTTGCCTTCTCCCTGCATTATAGCGTTCATGACTGTGCGCTTGTGTGAGAGTGATGAGATGTGAACTGTCAGTTGTTATTGACTGCATCTCTTGAGCAATGACCCCCACGGATGCTTCTCTGCAAGAAAGGTCAACTCAACAAAACCGCTTTTAAAACGGCTTATTCGCTCTCCTTGAGCTATGAGTAGATGAAGCGCGCATCAATGAAACTGCCCGGTTTAGATGCAGTGCTGTAGCACATGAAGTGATGCACACGCTCTTGCTGGCAAGCTGAGTGCTCATCCTGGTAACAGAGGAAGGGAACTCCCTGCAGATTCTCCCTCTGAGGAGCGGCAGACCAATCAGGATGCAGGTCACGGCCGCCCTGTTGCAGCGAATGTGTGAAGCTGGAAGCTCTCGGTGGAAAAAACAGGCAGCAACAGAGAGCACTGCACTACCTGTACAGACATGTGCTCTGCTCCAGAAAAACAACAGTGCTTTTTTCACTACAAGCGCCGTGCAATTAGAGCGGTGTTAATTACTAGTTTTGCGGCTGCTCAGAATTGTCTGGCTTGACTTTCACACGTCGCTGTGAAGCATCTAGGCCATACAACGTTGTTGCAGTGGCTTTGTTGGTGCTGACTAGTAGCCATGTGGCATGTAGGTCTTAACTGGTAGTCATGTGATTTACCTCTGCTGCCACGGGCATTGTTTACTGAGCACATTTTTATATGGCAGTTTGCACCTGTGTCGCACCTTTATTCCATCTCATGGAGTGATGCGGTTGGCTCAGGATGCTCACAAACATCATCTGTCTTGGTTGTGGGTGGAACACATTGTCTTTGACCTATTTATCCACCCACCAATCAATGCTGCCTAGCAAGGATAGGACCGTAAATTAAACTGTAATGGCAAGTGCTAATGATGTGAAGTTCCTCAGTGAAACCCTCAGACAGTGGAGAGAAGAAATAACAAGTAACATGCATCCATCAACAGAAATCTATCACGAGAGCCTTGAAATTACAAGAGCAATGTGCTATTTTGAGGTAGTTTAAGGATTTAGCGATGAAGAAATCTTGGAAAAATTCTTTACATGCCACCACTGCAGAACCAAATACAGAGACAATGAATTCACAGAGACAACTGCAAAACAAAGTTGCGCAGAAAAACAAGCTCTACTCATCTGCAGTAGCAAAGTGACACCAAGTGGCCAACTGCCATTAATACAACAATGGCTGAAACACTCCTCTTAAATGTGTTTTGAGTGAGCCAGTGGTTCCCAATCCTAGTTCCTAGTAGAGTACCCTAATCTTGTTTTCCCTGCTGTCATGCACCCACTTCAACTCAGCAAGGCCTTGTTATTAGCCAGTTAGTTGGATCAGGTGTGTTGCAGCACGGAAAACAGAAAGGGTACTAAAGGAACAAGACTGGGAACCACTGGAGTAAGAGAATAATCTGTTAAGCATTTGTGGAACTACAGAAATGTAACATGAATGAATGTATGTAAGCTGACTTGCTTCTGTTCTTCTAAAGGTGAAGCCAAAGGGAGGTGCCACAGCTCAGAGTCCAAACGGGAGCACAAGGAGAGGAGCCATCACAGCAAGGAGTCTAAAAGGGACAAGGAGCGCAGCAGCAAATCCTCACATCGGCGTGAGAGCAAAGACCGAGAGGCTAACAGCACCGAGGCCCTCCTGAGACGAGATAGCAAGGACAGAGGCTGCAGCAATGCAGAGCCATTACCGAGACATGACAGCAAGGACAGGGGATGCAGTAATGGAGAGCCATTACTGAGACGTGATAGCAAGGACAGAGGCTGCAATAATGCAGAACCATTACCAAGACGTGACAGCAAGGACAGGAGCTGCAGTGGTCCAGAGCTGCTTCCCAGACAGGACAGCAAAGACAGGGGATGCAGCACCACTGAGCCTGTATCACGACATGACAGCAAAGACAGGGGCTGCAGTAGCATGGAACCTCTACCCAGACGAAACAGTAAGGACAGAAGCTGTAATGGTCCAGATCTCCTACCCAGGCAAGACAGCAAAGACCTTTCTAGGAATGGTCTGGAACGATGTGACAGCAGAGACCGAAGTTACGAACTGTTACCCAGGCATGACAGTAAGGATCTGAGCAGGAATGGCCTGGAGTGCCGACGCAACAGCAAAGAAGGCGGAAAGAATGGTTTGGACTCTCGTCAAGGTAGCAACTATGCTGCAGACTGCGGACGAGATAGCAAGGAATGGAACGGTAATGGGACAGACTTGGTAAACAAAAGAGACTCTAAGGATAGGGGAATGCACACGACAGATGCCTTGACCCGACCCGACAGTAAAGACAAAAGCAGCTTTAGCACAGAGTCACCCAAAGCACATGATAGGGATGCAAGGTCTGGACTTCCATCTAATTTGTCCAACCGGCCTGGACGCTCCCCTGTGAGTCCCACGACGACTTTGGGTAACTCTGGTAAGTCCTGCATTTGGTGTCCCTTGCTCATGATAACCACCATAGATTATTCCACCTTGTGTACCTCAACATAAATAAATCTTAACAATGGTTGGGGTGCTTTTTCAACTTGTGCTGTTCAACTGCTCAATCTTGTTGGTTGTGGTAAAAGATTTCAATCTCTACTTACAGAACTGAGGACAGTTCCAAAGGTGGGCCGCTCCCCATCCACACCAACTGCACCATCACCACTGGGGACACCTCAGAGACAACCCCCAGAAGCCCAAGAGGTACCATTAAAGACTTTGCTCCTTTGTCTGTATGATAACAGACTCTTTACATCTTTGCAGGGTAAGATTTAAAATTTGCTGCCAAAAGTTCATGTTGAGAATGACCCTGTGATCCCTGTTTCCCCTCTTCTGCAGATGCCACCCATGCCATGGGTATACGGTGACAGCACCATGCTGGAAATGATTGAAAGAAAACAGCGTCTGTGCCGTGAGATCAGGTCCCGTCAGCGGCTCCCTGAACGGAGCCCCTGCAAGAAGGAGACCCTGCCGGCTATGACCAATTGGAAGAAGGCCAACGGGGCGAAGAAGTATGGACCACCACCATACCCGACCCAGACCACTGTCTTTTGGGACACAGCAATCTGAATGGTTGCTGAGCACTTCAGGACTTAGCCTTGCTTCGCCTAACGCGGAGCAGCCAATTATAGTGCTCCTGGAAGTGGGATTAACATAGCAATACTTCTGAGTGTGCAGATCAGATCGTCAGGTTTTCGAATCAATGTTTATATCTGATATTTTTGTATTGTGATTCCTTGTAAATGACCTAGCATTAACAGATATTTTCTAAACAATATGGAATATCTTTGCAAAGAGTACGTAGAGTTAGCACAATACAAAGTTTGTTCTTTTCTATTTTTTTTTTTTACATTGCAATACAAAAACGAATCTCATTGTATCATTGACGTTCACAGGCCTTTATCTTTCAGACCTCTCAAAATTAAGGTTCCATGGTACGTTGCCATGAATGAAGTGTATTTTAACATTGGATGTGAAATTGGACTAGGGCTAGCTTTTACTGCTGCCTTGCCACACTTTTAATTTCATAGAATGTGCAATTATTCAAGAACTCAAATAGATGGATTCCTCTCAACAATCAGAATTTTGTTTTCATGAACATTTTATTGCTTGAGCTTTGGTTAGTACGTAATTAAAAATGGAGGGTTTCGGTATGTAAGCGGGAAAAACAGCACAACCTGAAAGAAGCAGAAAGGAAGTTTATGAAAGGGTAATGAAGGGTAAGAGAGACAGAGTGATGAAGAAAAAGCACTCTTTTATAAAGGACATATTTTTGTTCTGTAGTGTTGTAAATCTTGAGGGTGTCCCCTCTTTCTTGGGTCTGTGGCAATAGCTGGCAAGAGCTGGTGAGAATCCTCTACCATGCACTATGAGGATAGTTGCCCAGAGATTAATGACAATCTGGAATATTAAAGTATTTTTAACATTATTTAGAAGTTGTGTACATGCTTGTTAAATGGAAGGGTTTTCGAAGGAGGAGTCATTTTTGCTGTGGTCCTGCACTGGATGACTGTGTCATTATTTGTCGGTAAGTTGCTAAAACTGTCATTTGATTGATTTGTGATGGACACAATCAGCCCTGTTTGGGTATTTGAAACCAATGACCAATGGCTCTCAGCTGGAGCACTAAGGACTTAGCAACCATGGCTACATGGCCCAGTAATAGGGGCTGTGGTTGCATGAAAAAAGGGGCAGTAAAGAAAAAGAAATGCACTCCCATAATCTTCTCATGTTATTTGGCTGGATACCTGCCACCCTCCCTCTACCTCAACCGTTCAGATTAGTTCAAGTGGGTCATTCATTTGCACGATGAATGCAACACCTGCATTGCCAAAGTATTTTGGATCCTGGAGCGAAATCCATGTCCCTCCCCCCCGCTTTATTCTTGCTATGAACTCCACGTAGGAAAAAGTAACGCCTGTACAAATGTGTTGCCTTGGAGATCGGCGCTCACTGTGACTGGGTCACACTGCGGTGAAAGGTAACAAATACTGTAGCCTAGCAGGCCTAACGCAAGCAACCAGTGCACCGGTCACTAGTTTGCAGGTATTCTGGCATTTGGAAATGGTGTTTATGCTTATGGTCAGTTTTTGGTGCTTTCCTTGTGAGCTGATTCAAAAAACAGACCAAATAGAGTAAAAACACAGTAGCTGGTGTAGCATTGAGTATACAGTCGAAAAAGACATGGGAATTCTGAGTATGTTTTCATACCTGTGTGTCTCTGTATGTGTGCCAAGCTACATTGTACGCAGGTCACCTATTAAATGATTGTTTGACATTCACTCTCTTGTGCCCAGGAGGTGCAGGTTAATGAAATGTAATGATGTACAATCTCTTTGTATGTAAAATGTGCACTGTGACAGGTAGAAAGACTACGTCCTTTGTCTTATTGCACTGAGTGTTCTCTTATCTGTATAGTAATGTTTGAGATAAAAAGAAGTATGCTGATTGTCACAAGGGTCTTTTTGAGAGAAATAAATATGAATTTCAAACTGCTATGGAGATACGAGTCTTTCTACTCTAAAAATAAACAGTCTCTCTGCAGGTTTACAACAGGCTAACATCCTTTGGATTGTCCAGTCTTTGTCCTGCAGGCCTGGATAAGGGCTTCACATACAATAGCATTCAAAAGTTTGGACTTACCATATTAATAATTGCTGTTCTATTATCCAACAATAACTTATCCAGTGTCTTAAAAGTACTATAAGCTAGACTTCAGAAGACAATTTTACTCAATACTTCAAGTTTTTGGTAGCACATTTAATAAATAAGCTATTAAATGATGAATTAAATTAAATGCTTCATGTTTCGTGACCTTTTCAGTCATTTTAGAATCTTCTACAGCCCTGTTTGTCATTTCGACATGTCTAAAATGTAAATTTTTTCATAGCTTCCTAATAATTAAATAAACTCTGTGAGCTTGTAGAGTAGTAGCATCATGATAGAATGATTTCATACATCTGCACCATTTTTTAAAATGCTATCAAAAACAGTGATCCAAAACTTTTAAATGCCCATGTACTTCTTCGTAAATAGTGTAAATATTGAGTTCAGGACAAGATTTTCTATTAGAGATAAAAATGTGAAAATACTTTATTTTTTTTGGAGTATAAAAATTTCTGATGTTCATCAATTCAATAGATTTAAATTCACAGTGATTATAAGCAGTAAGCCTTGGCTATCTTAGGGATCACATGTAGGTAATTAAGTGAAACCCACAACCTGTAGAAGTTCCAGTATGAACTGTCCCATCATGACTACCTCAGCTGTATGATTTGTCGCTGCCTCATGCAGACGTGACATCGGCTGATGCGGTTCCGCTGCTGGTCTGCAGCCTTCAGCGTTCCCGTCTCAGGGGCGACACCAAACTCCTCCTCGTAGCTCACGCGAGTCAGCCAAAAGCTGTAGATGTTGGCAAAGTAATGGCACGTGCCACGTGGGCCCTGGCATTCCACAAAGGGCTGCGTCCTGAAGTCCTTCAGACAGCTTCCAGGAGAGGTCAGAGACTGACCGCCGCCTTCATCGCCAGATCCAGTGTGCTGGGAGAACAGTCATAAATTACCACACGTTCATCAGGACATGT
>JAILXH010234590.1:2444-12863 GCA_023558415.1 Piaractus mesopotamicus | reverse complement strand
AAAAAAAAAAACCAAAAAAAAAAAAAACAAGTTTGCCAGCCCAGTGTCGTTTGCTTTGGCAATGCACATCCATAAATTTGGGGGTTGGAGTTTCTAAAAGAGCACTGAAGGGAGGGTTGTATTTGTTTCAAATATCAACAATTACTCTTCAGAATTGTATACAGCGCCTTTAATTAACAGCAAAACTTGTAATTGTATTGTACTCCTGTTTCTGCCAGTGTCTTGGCTCAAGGGTATCTAGCCTATTTGCACTAGCTTAAACATACACTTCCAGGTCAAACTACAAACTACTCTTATAACTCAATCTGCTAAATTTCATAAATGTAAGCTGTATGTTAGCTATAAAAATGGAAAAAAGTAAATCACATAGCTAAGAACAATAGTGGAAGCCATATTTAAGTCCAAATTTTGTTTGTACTTAATTTTTTTAGGTATGCATTTTATAAGATTTGTTGACACAAAGTTAAATAAAAATAAAGAAGCCAACTACCTTCAAAAATGACCATCAGAATTCCCAGATTCCTTTATTTTGTTACATTACATTGGTAAATGGAACAATATAAAGGAAAAGTTAACATTTTAAGAAGGACATCTGAGGTCAAGAAGACACGCTTGAGGTTGAACAGACGTGGCGTGATCTTAACAGTCTGAAAAACACCTCAGAGTGAAAATCCATGATTGACTCATGCCAACTGAAATCTTGCCCATTGCCATTATGACTATAGAATGGTTGAGATTATAAAGAAATGCATAAAACTGATGTCCATCACAACCGTATACACTATAATTTAGTGTTAATTACTTACATCCATCTGTTTCAGCTATTGGTTTCAAAACAGGCGTATTTCACAGATTACCACAAAACTTTGCAGGTTTTCTGAGTTTTTTTCCCCCAGAAAGTAAGATTTCAATGCGAATTTGAATTTTCCTTTCCATTTTATCACCAAGGTGATGATAATATGCACTAGAATTACACTGTTCACCAGAGACATTGTGAATGATAACAAATACATTAATATTTAAGTTGGCTTTTCATAGCTGAGCTCAAAACTTTATCACACAATTTCTGAATCCCTATAACACCCCTCTGTTGAAGTCAGACAACGTGGAATCTGCATGAAGCTATAAACAGATCTATGAAAATTTGCACTGTTTGTAGTGTTTATATAGTTGCCAAGTTTGTAGCCAACATGGCCTCACAATTGCGAATTCGTAGGAATCTGGAGACCCATATAAAGTTGTATAGCTATAGCTGTGGGGTGGGTTTGATTTATAGCAGGTTGGCCAATTTGTATTAAGGAGTCTGTGGAGGATTAATTAATCTGTCTTTTTGTAATTTTGATTGTGTTACTTGTGCTATTTTATTGAATTGTGTTTGTTTTTACTATACAGCTTGAAACCATTACACCATCATTTAAAACTAAGTTACAGCAAATCAAGACGTCAAAACATATATTTTGTAAGTATGTGTCATATGTTTATAAACTGTATGATGACAGTGTATGCTGTGTAAACTTTCAAACTATGTTTTTTTTTTTACAAGTGATGCCATAGCAATCTAGCTTACACATTACAGAATGTACAAATTAAGTGGACTGCTCATTGACTGTTAAAGTTACATTTTTAGGTCTTTAGAATAATTTTAAAAGATTGTCATGATGAGTTACTGAGTAATATTCTTAATGGGTGTGCTGAACTAGTTCACAGTGTTAGTTTCAATTACCACCAACCAACTACTTTCCCCAAAGCATGGGGGATTTCAGATGAGTCATCCCAGCAAATATATAAAGACTTTATACAGGGCTGTGTTCTTTAGACCTGCTCACCTAGAGCCTGTGTGTGGGGGGGAGAGAGAGACAGAGAGAGAGAGAGAGAGTGTGAGAGTGAGAGTGAAACTGAGTGAGAGAACTGCTTTGTTGAAAAAACTGAATGGAATACCACATGGACCATTACTGAAGACACACCTGAAGATGCACATAAACTTACTTGGAGAACAGAGGAACGATCCAGTGCTTTGGAGGAATATGTTCATAGAGAACATGCACCATTAGTAGGAGACCAGAGGAAGGAAGTGAGTCTAAGCAGGTAAATGTAGTTTAGCGTTGAAATAAACCCTACATGGCCACGTGGTGCTCTTCTGTAACCGCTTAACTCTGTGGTTTTTGTAGCATTTCCTGGACTGCGTTTCAGCCAGTTTTAAGTTTCACAAGCTCTGAGCAGAGTTTTATTCACAGGGCACTATTAAGAAAAGTTCATATCTAAGATTCAATAAGGCAATCCTTTATAATATTTAGGTTTTCCTAGCAGAACTACCTAAAACAAGACCATTGAGCTCTAATATTTATAGTGAAAGGTTGAGGTATTTGGCTAAGAACCATTAGCATAAAGAGTATCTAGCATAGAGACATAACTAACAATTCTATGGTCTGCTGGAGCTGATGGATTCACTTCAAGTGAAGCCTTTATTTTTATCAGAACAACTTAAACCAAGAACATTGAGCTTATCTTTAAAGTGAAAGGGTTACAGCACCTATTGTTCTTAAGTGTGACTGTTACAAATTAAGGCTTTAATTGATGTAGATCTCTCAGCTCCAGAAAAACATCTTCTTGGTTGTTTCAGCACTCTAGAAGTGTCATAGGCCTTCTTTGCTAAGCTTTTCAGCCAAATATCTCAAAACATAAAGGGGGAAAGTAAACATGGCTGCTAAAATCATGACAAATCTGTGATCACTAACATCATCTCTCAGATTAGTCAGTGAGTGATGAATCCTCCAGAAAGTCTTACGTCAGAGAGAAATGACTCAATGGTACCAACATTTAAAGGTCATGTTACACATAGATTGTTAGCTCTTATTATAGGAAGAATGTGAAGGTGGGGGCAAACACAAACCACACTATGCGCATATTGGGTTCACTTTAAAAGTTTCTTTCCACAGTTCTTTATGGCTCACAGCCTACCTCATCTTTTGATTTGCATTCACGGTCCACTGGATTCAATCTGACGTGTTCTTGTGTAGCAAACAGCTTTGAACCGCTGTCCATTTCCCTGACTATGAAACTACCTAGTTTCAGTTTGAGAGACTGATTTGATACACATTATATCTCCTTTTGCTTTCTTCTCAGTAGAATAGAAAAAAGTCAGATGCTGCGCAATACCCTGAATACCCCTCATATTTGATAGGCAAAGTCTAACAGCTTAGCCTGAGTTGTCTCTTAACATTACTATTACACAGTACTCCCATAATGTTTCTGAGCTGTTTTCTGATCTGTTTTCTCTTTCTCTAGCCTGCAGGTGGCATTCATGTCGGACACTGGACACACCTGATGACCTGTTCAGTTCAGGTTTAATGCTAATCGTGATAGGGGTTGTATTTAAGTGAACACCTATGCTGTTAGCATTATCCCTGCGCTGGTGAGTTTGCGTCAGATCATGAAGACAATACACAGATACACCTGTGGAACTGAGTGCACTCTGTCCTAAAATGAGGCTTTTTCATAAACACAAACACAGAGGTTGTGTTAATGCTGTTCATGACTGGGGTTGTGAGAACAGCACTCACTCCAGCTTGGTAGCATTCACACATTCAGAAGCCAGCTACATTCACTAATCACAGACTGCACAGTAATTAAGTAAGTCAACTGTTGCATTACTGTGTATGCCATATGGTCACAGTCTCCGGTCAAAGTCATTCTGTTTGAATTGTATGTTATCTGTGATTATGTAATCTTTAAAACAGTGCTTTGATGTCATCTGAATGAAGCTGAATGATATTTCCAAAGAATGTCTTCATACTAGATTGGCATAATTATATATAGAATTAATGTTATAATATTGTCTGTAAGAATTAATAAACTGCATGGGAGGACTTCCAGCCTCATATGAAGAATGCCGCCTTGATTATTTCTTCTACTATATGTATTCCCAGGCTACTGTGAGACAAATAGTTATGTTAATGGCCAGGTTTCACTGAAGGAATTGCACCTATTTTTGCAAAATATCATTCAAAGTGCACTTTATCTTTACACTGAAATAGACCATAAAAATCACAGATGTTTTACATTCACAGATCACTGAAAAACATTAAATACTTCAATCTAGTGTATTTCCCACATTAAAAATCTTTACCTTAGTTCCTCTTTTCTACCACAACAGATACAGATTTTTCCTTTTTCTCCTACTACTCCACTACTCTAGCTACTATGCTACTACGGTAACGACTCTATTCTCCTACCTATTCTATCTTACTCTTCTGTCCTTGGAGTCTTGATCTCTTGTTCCTGTGTTCCTCTCACCTCTCCTCTCTTTCTCTTTTTGTTAAAGCTGCAAGAACAAAAAGACTCAAAATCTGCATATTCTCAACGATAGCACTTCTGATTGTTGCAAATAAATCTAGGTCTCTATCCAGTACAGGCATTTTCAGGCATTTTTACACTAGGCCTGTCACAATTATTACATATTCACCTGACCACTGCCCATATGTAGCCTGTAGTCCATCTGTTTCTCTGCATACGTTGTTAGTACTTTTACCCACAGGACCACCACAGAGGTATTATTTGGGTGGAGGATCATTCTCAGCATGGCGGTGACGCTGTGTAGTGGTGGTATGTTAGTGTGTGTTGTGCTGATACAACTGGATCAGATTTGGAGTTTTTAAACACCTCCATGTCACTGCTGGACTGAACATAGTTCACCAACCAAAAATATCCAGTGAAGACTCGAGGATGGCCAACACAAACTGTGCAGCAACAGATGAGCTACTGTCTCTGACTTTACATCTACAAGGTGGACCAACAAGGCAGGAGCATCTAATAGAGTGGACTAGAGTCTATATATATAGACTTGGCACAACCACACACTGTCATACATCACTAAAATGTTTGTTCCAACTAGAATATCTGGGCTCATATTCACAAAGACGCTCAGATTCCTCTCTAATTTACTATGTCTTTATGGGCAAGTACAGATCCGGGAACCTCATTTCCTGAGAAGCTTTGTTAATATGGGCCTTGAACATGTCTATTTTCTTTGTATTAATAACAGCATCAGCACAAATAGTGCCTGCTTCCTGAGATCTCACTAGGTAGTGCAGCTGTGAGGTCAATCATTAAAAGTTTTTTTTTCAAAATCATCTTTTCTTTACATTCAGAACTGAAAATCTTGGCTTCTGGAATACCTGCATTCATGAATATTTAACATGTTCATTCCTAACCATATTCTGAGGGATATTTCAGAAGGATTTCTTCATATATTGCTATTAGCTAGATTTGTACTAGATTATATTTAATAAAATGATATGAAAAACAGTTTCATACAATTTTAAATGTTTCTGCTCTTAATTCCAGCACCTCTCAAAAGCTATATTTCTGTATTTAATCTAATATGCAAATATTGCAAATAACATCTCTTTTGCATATCTAAATATATATATTTTTGCAAGCTTTACATACAAAAAATACAGCTAAGAAAATCAGTAATTAAGTGCCAGAGATTCACTGTGATAAAAAATTACACTATTCTTAAATTAGTTTCTTGTTAGAACAGGGTTAGAAAGTGTTAAGTAGTAATGGGGAGTCGATTCCAAGAGTCTGGGAGTTTTAGTCAACTCTTGGCCGACTGACTCTGAGCGTCGTAATGCTTGGAGTCGACTCTTCGTTCATTTAGACTGAAGCATGTGTCGAGTTTGAGTAGCGCTAGTTTGTTTACCAGCTTTATGATAATCCAGCTCTGCCCACCAGCCGCTGATAAAAAATACCTTGGATGTGTCTGCCTCTACACTGCTGCTCCGGACAACCAGACTCTCTATTTTCTTCATGATTACCGCTGCAACAAACGAGTACTTAAAATGGCACAAGTAACGAAACAAAAGTAAACTATATTTTTAATTTTCCGTTCCACCTTAAATGGTGCTGGTTACTCCCACATCATTTAAGGTGGAATGGAAAAATCGAAGAATAAAGTTCAGCTTCACAAAAAACAGGAGTAGGTTAACATTCAGCTGCTCCGGAATGAAAACTTTACTTTAAATCTAGTTAACTAACTGGCTAATAATAGTTTATTTTCACAGAACTCTCACTACAGTAGTACTCTTTGGTTTAATGTCTACTATCTGGAGCTGTCTGGGCTAAAATTGAGTGGAGTCGATTCCAATGGCAGGAGACTCGAGAGACAAAAAACCTGGAGTCATGGATCACAAAAAAAAGCGTCTGTTTGAATATTTAGAAAAAAGCATAACTGAACTGGTTCATAAAAAAGTCAGTGCCGTCCAGTGTTCATTCGGTTACACTCTCATTATTTACATATTTGACTTTGTTATCCTGCAGTGGACTGCTGAGTTTAGCGGGCTGGCTAAGTCCTTCAGCTCGGGTCGTCTTAGTTAGCTAGCTAGGTTAGCTAACGTTAGCTAACATGCTAATTTATGACTGACATTTTAAAGTGAGCTTACTGACTGAAATATTTATAAATAAACACAAGCATTGTCAAGTAATATAAATTACATATGTTAGAGGAGCTGTTCAGCATATTTGCACTAAGGTTTGAAGAAACTGTGAAGTGGGCAGCCAGTTTTATTACCGACCGCGGACGTATTTTGGTTTACCTTACAAACAGTCGGAGAGGAGGGCGGTTTACCGGAGACGGTTGACGCTGTCAGAAGTGTTGCGCATGCGCCGACGTTCTTACATGCGCAGCGTACATAAACTGACACAAACTGCTGATGCCCGCCGGTGTGCCGGGGCTGAACGCGCTGTGTCTGGAGATGAAAACGTTGTTCTACTGAAATAATTTAGTCAGCTGACAAACAAAAAAGGGCCACATGATTAACTTCTTTATGTAGTGTTTGTATGCCGCGAATTAATTTATTGAGAACACAAGTTATGACATTGAGACCAAAATGATTGAGAAAGCTGCACTGAGACGAGTTTTAATAAAATCTGAAATAAAAATGAATGTCTCAGTGTAGTTTCTGAAATTACTGTAAACAGATAGCAGCAGGAGGCTGTGTTATCTTAAAGTCGTCTTGTTCCCAAATTGTTTTATGTTATGTAAATATATCTGTAAAGTCGTTGTATAAGTTATTATTTAACATCATAACAAAAGCTATTAATATGACGAGTAAGCCTGACTTTTTGCACTGAGTAGCTTAATTTATTTGCACAAAACTAAAATTGTACTAGAATCCTTAAGACAGGTGAGAGCAACTATATCATGCAGCCTAACCTACACCGCATATATTAGAAATATAAACTAACTAAAACACCAATTAAGAAACCATCTATGATTTCTTGCTCAAAGACGCTTCGGCAGCAAATACGGTGGCGGCGGCTAAAACGGAACCTAAAAGTTGATCTCGGTTTGAACACGGAGTTTTTACAGCAGCGGTCGTTGGGAGTAAACGGGAGCATGGCGCTCTGTGTGTGTTAACTAGCTTAGCAAGTGAAGTAGCTCAGTTTTCATCCCGCTTAGATTCACATTCTGCTCCTCAGCACTCAGTGCAGACAGTGAGGAGCTTTAGGAGCTCGTCATGGCCTGTGGGAGAGTTTGTCAAATGGTCCAGCGCCGTAAGTTTGTCTTTTAATCTGAGTGCAGACACAAACAGAAGGGCAGCTACTGACCTTCATCGCAGCATCTCGCTCACTATTTACAAGTCTTCACCTTTAAAAGTGGTATTATGTCGCTGTTGTCGGAACGAAACCTTGTATGTCAAAAATGGTAATTTTACAGGAGAAAGAAAAAACCTTCTTTGCTTTTAATGGAAGTCAATGGAACCAGACTTTTTTCCAAGTCAACTTGGGTAGCTAATGAAATTTACACACAATGTAAAGAACACCAGGTATTTTCAAATTATGTCAAAAAACTGAAAAACGTACAAAAATGGAGATACAAGGTTTTGTCCTGACAACAGCGATATGATAACATTCACAGTGTCTGTTTAGTCTGACTTGACGACACATGCACAAGCACTGAATAACGTATTTGTTCAAGTAGTATTTATTAACAACTTAGACTAGGAATACGTGGAATGCGTTTTATTAAGTAAATGACATCGTATTGACACAAGGAGCCTTAAAGGAGAATTCCACCCACTTTCAAAATTTCTCTTTAATTCAGGTGCTGAAATGTAAACAGACCTATTCAGAGTGGTGATAGTGGTTTGGTATGAAATGGTTTATTGTAGAGGCTCAGACTTCTCAGATCTCTGTAAAGTGGTGATAGGAATCAGGGGTCACAGTGTCTACAAAATAAATGTAGACATTTTGATATCCAAAACCACCACGGAATATACACGTCTTTTGGGTTTTATATGTAATGTTCATGATGGTGAATGTGGAAAAAAAAAAGATTTCTTTTGGGACTTTTTTGCCTCACAATGTCCTGCATGTTCCTCTCTGCCATTAATGGATTTATAAAATATGTTTTGGAACCAAAATCTTCTCAAAGCGAGAAACAAGGTCTCAAGGTGGACGTCTGGTTCCTGTCACCACCACTGTGAACAATTCTGCATTCATAAGTTTCTCTAGAATGGAGCATTTCACACCAGATCTCTCTGAATAACTTTGTTTACATCGCAACCATTTGATTATGTCGAAATTTGAAAATTGGTGGAGTTCCCTTTTAAACCAGCAGTTCTTCTGTTTGTAACACTGTTATGGAGCACTCAGGTAATGGGACATATAAGGCAGAGGCCTAGTTAAGAACACACATAGTGCAGGTTTTAATGCCTTCAAGCTAAAGGGATAGCTTTTTTTCTTCAACAATACGCTGCTATATATTTTTCAAAACATGCATTCTTGTGATTACTGGCACAGGCTGTTCATAGATATTGAAGTATTGCTTTTCTGGATGTTCAGTGCTTATGCATGTGTTAGGAAGTTCTCATGTAGATACTGTCAATATGTCGGTGTTAATCTGTGCGATACATACAATACAAAATGCATTCTGTAATGACAAAAGTGAACACCTTTAAATAAAAAAAAGCTATACTAATATACAGTAGGCACAGTGCATTCAGATAGAAATACCATAGTAGTGCAAGAAGGCAGCATATGATGCCAACTCTGAGTGCGCTATATGAAGTGAAGAATTCAGATAAACAAACTATGATAACACCTTTGCACCTTTTCTATGTATTTTCTAACATTATGCTTGTCTTGTAGTAAACCCTATTATAACAAATCAGGGTTTTTCCTGTGAGTTGCAAGTTCTTACTATGCTGCTAGACCTACTCTATGTGTCAATATAATAAAGATTGTCCATTTCACACAGCCATATTTGACCATAGCGAGTCTTAGTTTTTTTTTTTTTTTTAAGAATTGTCATTACTGACTTAATGAAGAAACAAACTGAAAAAGTAGGCCAATATAAAACTTGATAAAACATTGCAAACATTACAGTTATGTTTGCTTTTTCTGTAAAACAACACTGCACACAGCAATAACTTTTCATCACATTCAAATTATTATAAAATACCTCCTCTTCTAGTTACTACAGATGTAATATTGCTGGAAAATAAACGTGTTTTTGGTTTTCTAGGTTTGAGAGTTAAATGAAGTGCATTTTGATCAGATGATAATGTCCTGCAGGTCTGGCATCCGGTGCGGCAGCTGAGCGGATATCAGCAGCGGAGGTGCGCAGCTGGCAGAATGCTCTGTTCTCAAAAGAGCGGGACCGTCAGCGGTCACTTTATCCACGCATAGAGAAGATAGAAGTGACCATGCAGGGACCTGGACTGCAGGGAACACTTTTAGTTATGAACAAAGGCTTGTCCACCCCACATAGCTGTGCAAGACGTAAGTAAACCCCAGCTGTCCTCCACTGTTCAGGTCTGCACATTCTTTCTGCAGTGCGCTAAGAATATTTTGCCAATTTATTGCAATATGGTTTTGGTCTGTATCACTTTGATTCTTGTAACATAAGTTTATAGAGCTTGTTTATAATGATTTAAGTGGGTTACATACTGAAATGGTTATATTTCAGTGCTGTGTATAATCTTGGACTTGTCAGTTTCTTTCAGTGATGTGTTGTACTTCCTGCTCAAAACTCTGTTATCCATAAAGAGGATAATAGAGCCAATAATGATGTGATTGTTTAATAGTGATCCTGCCTTCCGCCCAATGACAGCTGGGATAGGCTGCAGCTGCAAAATACAGGATTTCTATTTTCTCACTGTGTGAGGACTTTGTACTTTTAAAGCAAAGTATTTGTAATGATCCATAATGAAATTACTTCCAATATATTTTATTAATAAATCAAAGGGAAGTGATGTGGCAAGTGAACTGGAAGGCTCTCAATCACTGCTCTTTTTTGGAGCACATTAAATGCAGGCTGCCACTCATCTGTGATAAAATGCGCTGTTACGGTGACATTAAGATCCAGTGGCAGTGGATGTCTACGCAACATGTTACAGCTGTCATACCTGTTTT
>JAILXH010234588.1:8790-20614 GCA_023558415.1 Piaractus mesopotamicus | reverse complement strand
ATCATTTAAGCAATTTCTCTACAGACTTCTGCACATCCAAAATGCTTTTATACACTTCATGATCCCTTTAATGAACACAAGCTCACCAACACCATTGTAAGAGAAACAGCCAGAGACTTTGAAGTTTCCACCTCTGTGCTTCACAGCACTCTTAGTGCATAAGGGCTGGAACTCCTCTACAGGCTTTCTCCACATGAAGAATCAGTTTGATGTCGGGCTAAAAGTGCAACCTAAAGAACTTCATTAAAGTTTACCAATGGTTAAATGGTTAAAGTGTCCCGATACTTTTTGGGGCTACTGTACAGGCAAGCACTCATCACATTTTGCATTAGCTTAATGGCTTACCCTATTTTGCAGGTTCTTTCCATTAAACATGAACAACAACTAATCATCAGTTTGCGAAGCGTGCGATACAAACAGCTCTTGAAATTAGGAACCGCCCACGCTGACCATTTTTAATGTAGCATGTATGTAGAAAATCATTGAAAAACAAAAGCATGAAGCTTTCGTTTCAATCATATTTGATCAAGCGCTTGTGTTTCTCCTTCAAAATTAGCTCTGATAGGTCAAGTCATAACAATAGGCAGGTCAGCTGTTCTTCTGAAACGTTGTCCATTCTTTCAGCTTCTCTCTTCAGCTCCTACCTGGTTGCGTTCATTTCTGTCTTCCCATATCCCCTCGCGCTACGTCCTCCTTTCTCCCCTTCCTTCACTCTCACTGTGAGATAAAGCAGTAAACAGACTTGTTTTGCCAGGCGGAGAGTTGAGTGAGGAATGCAGGACTAAAGGAGCGCAGAGGTGGGGAGGTGGCGGCATAGCGGCTTCCTTTCTCCACGCACTCCCACCATTCAGCTCCCACTTATCAGCCTCTGCAGGGAGAACAGCAGGGATTAAGGCCCACAAACTGATTTCAGAGTTATTCTGTCATGGCAGTGCAAAGCAATAAATAGGCATCCTGTCAGTTTTGCTTTCAGTCATACTCTAAAAAGGAGTCAGCCACAAAATGTAAGCACTATTATGGGGTGACCACTGTAACTTTGCACTCGCCAGGAATGCATTGTGTGTGCAACCTGGCATTATGTCGCCTGACAAACATTAGAACCTGAATCACATGACTCATTAAGCATGTTAATTTCTTCCACAGCTTATTTACTGCAAATTAGCAACAAATTAGCAGTTGTTAAGCAATTGAGTGATCACATAAGGTCCTTGTATGTAATAGCAGAGCTTGGATAGACTAATTAAATCTCCATTGACGGGCTAGAAGTTAAAATACATTTGTGCACAATCCATTTAGATATTAAATTTGTCAAGGCATCATATTGTTTCGGAAAGAGTTTTAATGAGTAGTGGTATAAGATGGATTTGTAGGAATTCATACAATGCATGTCTACAAGTTACAAATGTTACAAATTGTTGTTATATAAAATGCTATAAAAACATAATATCTCCAATTTTTTTGGCATTTTTTATAGCATTTAAAAATAGCAACTGCATTTTACATAGTATGAACACTTCATGACAAGTACACCAACAGAAGTGACCTACAATTATTTGGAATAAAATCTTCCTTCAGAGAGAGAGAAAAAAAAAACACGTGTGTAAAAATAGCATGTGATCATTCACATGTGAGAAACGTGATCATATCAGGGTTATTATAGTTACTTAAAACTATTACTAAAACAAAAACTAGAAGTGAAAAATGGGGCTTGTTAACTGTAACAAAAATAAAACTAACAGCTTCAAAACTAAATCACAACTATAATGTCGATGGTAAAACTAAAACAAAATAAAAGTACTGAGAAAAATAAATATTTTTAGAAGAGTTTAGAAGTGGATCTTGGTCATGGTCAGAAGTGGTTACAGGTGGTCATGGCTTTTGTACAATCTCAGGTGTGTAAAATCCAGTATTTGCAGAATGAACATAATGGTCAAGCGTCTGGTGAATTTGAAGGCCACTCGGTGTAGAGCTTGCTGTACTTTTAGCACTTTCCATGCTTTTACAGACCATGTGTACAGCAGGAGCCTGCTGAGATGTAAGCTCCATGGAAACGGGTCATGTCTCCGGCAGAAGAATGCCAGCGCGAGAAGAAAAAACGAGATGCTTCCCTGCTCTTCCCCTATCCTGCTGTGTGAGGAAGTAACACGGCACTTCACTCTCATTACAATTACATTCAACACTTTTGTCAATTGCACCAAACAGGCTTCTCTCTCTCTCTCTCTCTCTCCCCACCAAAGAGTTACACTATAAGGCCAAAAGTATGTGGACACCTGACCATCACACCTATATGCGCTTATTGGACATTCCATTCCAAAAGCAAAGGCATTGATGTTGAGGCTCATCCATTTATGGTTATAACAGCCTTCGCTTTTCTGGGAAGGCTTTCCTCAAGATTTTGAAGCGTGTCAGTGGAAATCAAAAGAGCATTTGTGAGGTCAGGCACTGATGTTGGAGGAGAAACAATCCAATTCATCCCAAAGGTGCTCAGTGGGGCTGAGGTTCTCCACACCAGATTCATCAAACCATGTCTTTATTGACTTTGTGCACAGGGACACAGTCATGCAGGAACAGGAAAGTGCCTTCCCCAAACTGCTGCCACAAAGTTGGAAGCATATATTGTCTTAAATGTCTTTATATACTGTAGCATTAACATTACCCTTCACTGGAACCCTGAAAAACAGCCCTAGACTTTACACAAAGACAGTACTTACAGCTGACCAGGGCAGAAATTTCATAAACTGAGGTGTCCTATGAAAGTGCCACATTTAAAGTCACTAAGCTCAGAGACTGCATGGTTATGTGCTCGATATTATACACCTGTTAGCAATGGCTGTGGCTGAAACACCTCAACACAATAATTAGAAAGGGGTACATACATAGGGTAAATTAAAATTTTTTTTGATATGAAATTATGGATTACAGAGAAAATTAATCAGATTCCTTTAGTGGTGGTGATAAGAACCAGGGATCACAATGTCCACAATGCAAATATAGCTATTTTGTTTACTGTCCAAAACCACTTGTGAACATTCAAGTGTCTTCTGAGTTTTTTAAATGTCATTTTAATAATGTTAAGATAGTGAAAATCAGAATTCTCAGGGCACTACAAGGCCCTGCATGCACCCCTCAGCCATAAATGGAAAAAAAAGGGTTTTAGACTAAAACCTAGTCTCAAAATTACATTCATAACCTGTGAGGTAGCTTTAATAGGCATCAAACTCTTCAGACATCTCGTTCTTATCAACTGTACTGTGAACAATTCTGACTCATTATGTTTTTTGTGAATGGAGCGTTTCACATCAAACCATTCTGAATGACTTTGTTCGCATCTCATACATCAATTTTGCAGACATTTTGAAAAATTTGCCTTTACGAAATATTAAATGTTTTCGCAATTTAAGATGCTTTCGCTTGACAAGATGTATTTTTGCAGTTTAGAGCCATGTTTCTATTTTATCCTCGGCATACTGATCATAGTAATGTTTAAATAGGGAGAGGAGCATTTAAGGCTAGTGTGCATTAAAAACTGCCTCACCCTGATGCACTTCCCCTGCCCACTACTGAATATGGTGCTTGTAAATGCATCATTATCTTTATTTTACTCCCTAATGGTGTGCATCACTCATTCAGTTTCAAATGCAGGTGGGTAACACAATAAGTTTAAAATCAGCAGAGTGGTCACTCTGCAGTGGATGAGCGACAGTTACATCCTGGATCCTTGTAAAAGGAATAACCGACCTGGGATATGCACATGCATAGACACAGGCGGCTGTAAAAATGGACTAAATTGCTAAGCTGAGGAAGTGGATTCAAACCAGTGCTCTTTCATGTCCACTCAACAAGACCTCCATGACATTTACAGCTGCCAATATTCCGCCTCCGCCTCCTCCTCCTCTGGGCAGGATAGGAGAAAATGGACAGTGGAGGGAAGGTACATGGAGGTAGTGAGAGCAGGGCAGGCGGACCGCCATTCCTGCCAGGAAATGGCATTTCGAAACGTACGTAAGCTAGACAAACCCTGACCTCTACAATCAGCCCAGTGCTAGGAGCCTGAATGAGCACACCATCTCCAATCTCTCCAAACACTGCAATCCACACACACACCCTCACCAGCTTTTGCCTCCAGCTACGCTGTCTGAGAGCCCAAAAGCCAGACTGCTTTCTCAATGACCCTCCAGTGACCTGTCGTTTTCCAAAAAGCATCTATTGCTGCTGACCAGTAACCATATCTCAGGACACTAGACACTGAGGGACTGAAAGGTGAATTTCAGATTTCATTCATGTGATTTATGTCTGTCCTCTCCCTTACACAGATTCTGTCTGTTTGGTCTTCTTTTTCTCGTCACAAAGCCAAGCGCGAATGATCTACAGCCACAGATCTAAGCTTAAATCATTCGCCTGTGCTATTCTTCTTATCAGACATCGTTCATTCCCTGTGATGCTTGGACCCCTTTTGGCTGTGAATTAACCAGACCGATCTGAAACAAAGGCATAACTGGAAATGTGTTTTGCCCATGGCATGCCATTCAGTATCGTATTCACGTGATTTTTAAAGCGAGAGCAAAACTAGACACATTTGTACATACATATGACAGAGTGTGCTTAAAGTTTCCCAGTGATCTTAGCTATTTTGTCCTTGCCTGCTTTTCAGCTTCATATAATCATGACAAGGCCACTGAGCTTGATGTTGTTCATGGTTTTCATGCTGACACAAAGGACAAGGATGCCATGTTGTTGCTCAGCTGGAGTGACACGGGCCTTCAGTGCCTTGCTCGGAGGCAGCGGTCAGAGAAAGGACAGGGGCATTAGAAGCAGCAGCCCTCCAGTGCAAAATCACTGTCCTTTTTTGCCTGCCCAAGATTTAAACCCTTCGGTTCTTGGTGTGGTCTGCTAACCCACTGAGCCCTCACTATGCCAGCTTCTTTTCTGTTGGTCTTGCAAGCACTGAGCTTCTACTGCCTGAACATTTGGCAATATGCTGGAAACACTGTCTGAAGTTTAACAGATCCTGGAGGTTGACAAAGAAATAGATCAATATCATGTGTACTTCATAAGAGCAACACACTGTGGCATGACGGACCATAATTAGAGTCAGTGAAAGTGCAGCCGATTAAAAAGGAAGAGAACTCAATCAAAGCCAGTGGGGGCTTCAGAGAGAGAGAGAAAGAGAGAACAAGAGAGGGAGCAGACCTGGCAGTGCTCAAGCATAGAAAATAATATCTTCCAACAATTTGGCTAATTCTACTGCTCTCTGTTTCCTCTGAGCTGAGACCAACGGGTTGGAGTGAATGCTGTGCATTTATAGAGTAGGAGAGACCACAAAGGCACTAGAGCTCCATATCTCTGCCCTATTATCTTCATGGCCTCCATAATCTTTATATCATCAAGCACCACTTTCAACAGGTTAGAAATCTCATTAAAAGCAACACAATGTAAACAGTGACCTGAAAGGCCCCGGAGGAAGCCTCAGTCTGAGAATGCCAATATAATACGATGCTACATTGGCACAGTAGCAAGGTTAATGGCCAATAAAACTGGGTCGATTCTAATGCCACAAACAGTAAAAGGGAAAATAGGAAATTTTTCAAACCATGGCAAATTAATAAAGTCCCCCCCCCCATAAAAGTGATTTGTCTTTTATGTTTGGGCCATGGCAGTTTTGTGGCACTGGCCTCTTTTGATCTCCACAGTTGGGTCCGTTTCACATGCAAGTCAAATTTAGGAGAGGCTATTATTATGAAAGTACTGAGTTTGAATGCTGTGCGAATAATGCCACTGTTCAAAGGGCCTGCCTAATGGCTGCTGTTTAATCCCAGCTGAGGAGAGCCCATGCATTCTGTTTGTTTAGAACAAGACTTCCGGTTCTCTCTGTTTGCACATAGAACGCTTTAGAGAAGTTTATTTTAAATGATGGCCCTATGAGCAGTTATAGGCAGTGTCACTTAATGCCTCATTTCCTACTGACATGGAGCTCACAGTCATACAGGAAACAACAGGGGCCAAAAATTGCTGCTGAATATTATACAACCAATAACCAGGAGGAAATTGAATATAATATTGCAGCCATTTCAGGCTCCAATGGAAACCCTTGGAGGGGAAATTTCAATCCACTAGGAGGGGAAGTTTAGCTTCATTTCGATTCCTTGTGACTCTCTTTCACCCTCCAGAGAGACAGTCTTTTACACACCAGTACTCTTTAAAAATATCCCATAACGCAAACAGGCACAGCACGACCACAGGGAATGACAAGCCAGCAGGGACATATTGGCCGGCGTAGGGAAAATGGCAGTTGATCGATCGAGGGCATTTAGGATACTTGCATGACAAAGAATAAACAGAAATGACATTGCTATGTCCCAACAATAGATGAATGAAGTTTTATTGCACAGGCCATATAGTGGGCAGACAAATGTACTTTCACAGGCAGAGAGTAGTCTGCGTGGGCTAAAAGCGGATCTGAAGCGCTCTGTAGGGGGCAGAGAGAAGGTCTGCCGGCACCCAGTGTGAGGCTTAAAGCACCTTAATTAATACAAGAACAATGAGGTAAAATTAAACGTAGCTGCCTCTCAGGCTGGACCATAGCTGGTCCGTCTGCACTGCTGAATTCTAGCTGTATGTTAAAAGATATGGCATTCATTTAGCGTGGGTTAGTTTTGAGATGAGAAAGTATGTTGTGTTTCATTTTTGTCTGTGGTCAACTCCAGGATGATCGGCACCCCTAGAAAAAAAGGCAAAAACAGTCGTATAAAATTAACAATGCACTTAGTCATTCGAACGTTCCTCAAAAATGTTTGGAGAAATTGCTTTCTATTTATCTAAAAATATACTGGGCAAAATTATTAGCATAAAGTATATTTTAAATAAAACCAAAGAAATTTGCATCTTTAGAGGAAAAGAATCTTATAAATGCACTGATGCATACACACGTCAAATCCGTTTCGTTATCCATCAATATGGCTAAAACCAAAGAGCTATACACTCAAATGAAATAGAAGGTTGTGGACATCCACAGATTGGGAAATGGTAAATAAAAATTGTAATCAGTTGAAATTACCATTAATGAAAATCAGGGCCATAAAACAAAAGTTTGAAAAGCATGGAACAGTTGACAATTTGCAAGGAAGAGGGCACATGACTGCCCCCACATCCAGTGAGGTTGATGGTGAGAGAGGCAAAAAGGAGCCCAAAAGAACAGTTTCAGAACTGTACAGTTTAACTGAATTGTCAGTATGAGGTTTTCAGATTTATAAATCTGCTGTCAGATGCCACCTTTGCGACCAGAAGCTTTTCCTAAGAGCAAGCCATAATATGCAGCACCTGAACTGTGCAAAATGTCATTGGAAGTACAAATGAGATCATGTGATGTGATGGCTGCAATTTCTTAACTTTTTTCTTGCACATCATCATCCTGTTTGGCGAAAAAAGGGACTGCATACAATGAAAAGCACCTAATACCCACTGTTATATATGGTAGTGGATCATTGATGCTTTGAGGCTCTTCTCAAAATCAGTGGCATAACAAATTCTACTAAATACCACAAGATTTTAGTCCAAAATCTGTCTGCCTCTGCTAGAAGGCTGAAACTAGGCCATGGGTGGACCTGGCAGCAAGATAATGACCTCAAACACACATCAAAAACCACACAGAAATCGGAACACAAAATTAATGTTTCGCAATGGCTCTCTTAGTTTCAATATTTGAACCCAATTGAATACTTCTGGTGTGCATTGAATAGGGCAGTGCACAAGCAAAGTCCCAAGAATATCAAGGAACCTGAAATGTTCTGCATGGAAGAGTGGTGTTCTCCAACCTTGTTAAGCACCACTGAAAACAGTTCAGTGCTGTTGTTCTCGTCAGGGAGGCTTCAGGAAATATTCATAATGGTGTTGCCAATATTTTTTAAATATATTTTTAAAAGTGTTATTCAACTAAAGTTGTATAAAAATAAGAATATTCAGCAAATCCATTTGCTTAAGCTCAAAATATTACTGTGCGCTTTATTTCCTATATTGGTTTTAGCTCATTTTCATAAGGGCTCATAATGCCAGACTTGACTATATTTGAGTAGAAATTAACCTATTCATGTTCTGCCTACAAATGCTCTTTTTTGTAGTCAGCTTTATAGAATATAAGCAAATATGCCGCCCAACATATTTAGAAATTATAGAGCAAAATAGGCCAAAAGACAGACATTTATTGTGTTTAATTTCAAATGATTTGCATGCACGTGAAATGTCACACTGCAAGATTGCATGTAATGTGGGCACAGTGGCAAATTCATTGTCGCTTCCAACCTGTCTAGTTTTGATTAGCATTATTGTCCAGTTATGCAGCACAGCATTTAAAGTGAATATTATGTAGCAAATCTAAACAGTAACTTAAATACATTAGGTTAAAAGGGACTTTTGACAATGTTCCGGTTGTTCGACCATGCAAAAGTTACAATAAGGATGCACTTGGACGAAGCATGAATACGTCAATTACAAGAATTTTGCAGACTTTTGTATTGCTTCTAAACGGATTGTGAAAGCAGCTGATTTACACATGCAATCTGCATAGTGTTTCTAGGTAAGGTTTTGAAGCAGTGTAAGTTAGACTACATGTTCAATCCTCATCACCTGCAGGCTTATCTATTAACCTGACAGCACAGAAGCTGCCAGACTCGACCTCTGTAACCCCAGGGCTAATTATAAACCTCATTACGCGCTCCTGTCAAATTAGGAGATGGTGCTGTCGCTGGAACGCTAGAGTGGGGAAATAGTGGTGTCAGAGGCCCTCTGAACACACATACCTCAGCCCTGACAAGAGGACTGTTTTGTTAGACCTGAAGGCAGGTATGTTTCCCATATGTTGTTGTCTGGCAGTCCTAAAAAGTGGACAGCTGAAACAGAAGTAGTCAGGTATCTGTGGGTAAGTTGCAGTTACTCTGGAGATGTGAAGTAAGTGATCGTTGAAAACCTTATTCTAGGTGCAAAAAGGAAAGAGACAGATGAACAGACTGCCACCATTTCAAAGTAAGAAGTGCTATATATATATATATATATGCATAGAAAATATACACAGTCTCATCCAAGCAGATGTTTGAATAACCTAGGCCCTTTCAGAACTTCGCACTTTTTTCTCTGAGAAAGAAAAAAAAAAAAAAAGACATTTGAAGACTTGCAAAGGAAAGAAAGCATCGGTAAGAAACATCCAGCTGTGATCCAGGCTCTAATTGCACTGATGGAGCTTCGCTGATAGCTTGCTACATCTTTCTGTCACTGGCGTTTTTTTTGGGCTCACAGAGCTGCAGGGTGGTCGGTTACACTGAGATGGAACCCAAGGCGCCAGTCACGCTGACCATACACTCACAGCATCATTACGCAATTACCAACGTGATTTAATTATTCCTGTATCTATTTATCTGTTTCTGCGCTCGGGCTGGAACACACACAATCTAACAGGCTCGCTTCATTACCCTCCATTAGGAGCAAGGCAGAAAACAACACGGCGAGGTTAATGTCTCGCATGCTGCTCCCAAATGAGAGCTGATTGAGCGCAGAGGCTCAGTGCTGGGACGCTGCGAGTCTGGCTTGCTACCCACCAGAGTGGCACCACTACTCTTGCTATCATATACTGTTCTGGCAACTTAGACAAGTCACATGGCTGACAGTATTACTTAAAGCAGTGTCACAATTGTGTACTAAACAATTAATTTTAACTAATTTTAAGCGTATTTGAGCAAATATTATGTAGTATATCAACAAGTTCCAGTGCTGAATACTTAAAATTAGTTGATTTTTGTAGGTGGGCAGAGTGTAGCTGGTTAAGTGTGCCTGGTTAGCCCAAATGGCCAAACATGTACATCCTGCCTGGTACCAAAAAGCTTGTTTCTCCACAGACTTTTAAGCAGCATGACCACCTTTTCCTTACAAAAGATTTTTTTCCAAACCAGATTTCAGTTTGCATGTTTTGTTTATTTGTTTGTTTTTTTTAATACTGTTTCCTAGTGAGCCTTTTTTTTAAAAATCAAACAAGCAGTTTATTTTTTCAGCGTCTTTTGGCTTTTATGTCATTGTTCACACATGAGCACAGAGTACAGTTCTCATCTTGTCATGCAAACCAAGTTCAAGATGGCATCAGTCTGCACTGGAATGTATTTGAAGTCTGAACCCAACCCGTAACTCAGGACCCTGTGCAATACTGGCATACCTTTACCACTAATATTTTCACATTTACAACAGTTAAACTGCACTTTGCTGTGATGCACACATTTATATTTGCCATAAAAGTTCCGTTAAACAGAACGGGATGTGCTCAGCATTTACGCCTATCAGCACTTTCTTGTGCGTAAAACACTCACACAACACAGTCTTGAAAAAAAAAACAAAAAAACTTCGCCACAACTAACAAAAGCCTCACTGAAACGTTTCACTTTGCCAGCATTGCTGTGCTGCCTTTGCACAACAGTAGCCACGCACACTGGATGGAGTAGTCTCAAACAGCATGTCACTACAATCACAAATAATATATAGCTTACAGAATAACTAAAGAGCTTTCTTTTTATTTTGCCCATGGTAACAGAAAGAAGCCAGTAATCACTCAAAAAGAGTTGCAGAATGACCTGAAAGCAGCCTGAACAGCAGTTATACAGAGAACAATAAGCAATCAGCTGCACAAATAAAGTACTATACCAGCAGATATTAGAGGGAAATTTAATCTAATCAGACAAAAATGGGGATTAATGTTTCATCACGACAATGACCCAAAACTTACAAACAAAATAATTCAAGACTGGTTTCTACAAAAGAAAGTGAAGGTTCTTGTACGGCCTAGCCAATCTCCTGAGTCACATTTAGACATTGTTGGAGGATTTTGATATTGAGTGTAACAGAGGCACCCTTACAACCTTGGGAAACTCAAGACAGGTTGCGAGAAGGAATGGGCTAAAACTGAACCACAATGCTGCAAAATGTGAATTGCTTCTTACCATGGATGCCTCAAATCTGTAGTACTACTGTTATTTATTTGTGGTTTTTGAATACTTTTTTACCCCATCAATTAAGTTTTAACATAATCTTTCTTTATGTTTACGAATACACACCTTTTTGTTTAAAAAGCCACTGTGGCATCCCACCACTGGCCGTGCTGCTGTAGGAGCACAGAAAGCGCGGTCATGCAAAGCGGCTGTGCGAAGAGGCTCTCGGGAGGCGCCTTGCTCCCGGTAAGGAGGGACTTTAATATGCTGATGTTGCTGTTATTGATTTAAGATGTACAGCTAAGTTATTTGTGTTTTTCTGTGCTAGGCTATGGGTTTGGTCAGGTGGGTTAAGTGTCTGCCATGAATGGAGACTGTATGGCTAGAAGTGCCCACCTCCTGGCCACTTAGTTAGTGCTAAGCTTTTAAGCTTTTTTGCTGCCTTTTCAATAAAAGAGCATTTGCCTTTAAAGCTCAATGTTTCCCATGTCTTCTTCGTGGATGCCAGAGCATCTGTGTAAATTAGACATGTATATCGCTGCTGTGAGATGAAAACCTTGTATCTCCATTTTTGTTGTTTTTCAGTTTTTGGCATAATTTGAAAATGCCTGTTGCCTTTTACACTGTGTGTAAATTCCATGATGAATGGACCAAAAGAAACGACTCAGAATGACTTGGAAAAAAGTCTGGTTCCATTGACTTTTGACCATTAAAAGTAAATCAGGTTTTTTCCTTCTCCTGCAAAGTTACCATTTTGGAGATACAAGGTTTTCTTCCGACAACAGCGATATGCATTGAAGGTATTTTAAGTAACGAAAGTGTCTCATTATTTGTTTCCTTTCACTATATATTTTATTTAAAATTAA
>JAILXH010234585.1:35544-48381 GCA_023558415.1 Piaractus mesopotamicus | reverse complement strand
TCTGATTAGTTATTCATTAGCAAATGCCTTAATTACTGCCAGTTCATGTACCCTTATTATAAAGTGTTACCAAATAGCCATTAAGTACAAGTAATTTTTCAGAAGATATTTCTGAGAAGATTTTAATATTAAATAATTTGCATGACGAAGAGCTAAGTCAAAGGAAAATAAGTGAAAAAAAAACAGGAGTTTCCAAAAGTGTTCAAAAATGTTTTTACAAGATACAGACAAAATGTTACTCCTTTGGTAGACCACCAAAACTACCACCATCAGATAAACAGTACTTAAAGCTTTCATCTTAGACCTAAAGTGTAAAAGCAAGCTCCAATCTTGCTGTGAATCTGAAAAAATCCACAGCTGTTTCTATCCATCCATCCACTGTGAGAAGACAACTCAACGCTATGAGTCTGAAAGGATGTGCAGCTGTCAAGAAGCCATTACTGAGAAAGGGAAATAGACAAAAAAGAAAAAAAAAAGTGCAAATCAAACTAAGAATCTGCTGGTGTTCTTAGAACAATGGCCACTCCAGCGTCCAAACCTCAACATCACTGATTACTTGGATCATGAAAAGCCAAAACATAACCAACTTCTAAGACTGATCTTTGGAAGTGTGGAAAAATGTCCCGGCAGATTTCTGGGTAAAGATTGGACATGTTAAATACCGAAACATTTGGAATTATGTTTAGTTGTTGAGGTTTCTGTGTGATTGTCTGTTAAATATATAATTACAGATACTGAAAAATAAATAACTTGTATTTAATAGCTGTTTTGACTGGAAATTAAATAAATGAAGAGTGGTCTCTGACTTTTGCACAGTACTGAATGCACACACTGTGTAGTAAAGGGCCACTTTAAAACGAAAATGACTTACAGCTATACAGCAGGTTTAATACTTAGTATGTTGTGGCTGGTGTGACCAGAAATACAAAACTAACTGCACACACTGACATTTACAATCATGCTTCCAGACCCTAATTAAGGTCAGCTTGCAGTGCACTGGGATGTAGAAAGTCTATTTAGAACTGAGGCACATTGTCCTACTGATGTAATATCCTCTTACTGAGTCATAGCTGAATATTAACAGATTAGGAGCAGGCGAACTGGTGCAAAAATGCTCTCATGAAGGCTATATTAGTTTCTATTGCATTGGACAAGGAAGTTTCTCCAATCCCATACATCTTCACGTTTTATGGTTCCTCGTAATTTTTGCAATATTCTCATACGTAGCATAAAATAACATTTTTACAAATATATTTCATGCTTGTCATTCATTTGTGACAACTGAACGTATTAGTATACAATACCCAAAATACATTATCATGCTGACAGGCAAACACAAGACACATGTTGCAGCACTTAAATACCTTTCCATATCTCAGCTTCCTCCCAAAGAGCCATCCTCCCCTCTGTGGAGCCTGAGCATTACTCTGTGCTTGTCCTTTCTCAAGGCTACGCTAACATAGAGGCCTTATGCATCTGTAGGAATTAACACTGTGCTGCAATCAAACGCTCATCACGCTGTTTCCTCCCAGCAAGGAACCTGCAGACATGTAGGCAAGACTACTGAAAAGGAAGCGAAGATGAAAACCACTATATCTAAAAGCCACAAGAGCTGCGGCTGAGGACTGCCTGGTATTGTGATGAGAAATATGTGCCTCCAGGGGATGTGGTTAAGTTCATTAGGGACGTTTTGTTGGTGTGGATGGCACAGATATATTGAGGGTAAATATGTCTTAAGTGTTCAGGGATCTGGATTTGTCATTGTGGAAACGGCGGGTGGGCTGCTGCTGCTAAAGTCTCGCCTTGCATTGTTTTGACTGGGCCATCCACACAGAGGTCCCTGCAGGCAGCCTTTCCAGGACCACTGAGAGGCTCTGCGTGCACAGATCATGTTCTCAGTGCGCTCTTCTTACAAAGTTTGTTTTTGATTCAGCAAAAACTTCTGCCAGGAAAAGAAATCTGACAGGGATAACAATGTTTGAATTGAGGGAGATCATGCATTCTCTGTAGAGCGGGCTCATCTTCAAACATGCCAGTCTTCAGCTGGGAGATGGCACTGTGGCCCTCTGATTTGGGATAAGCCTCGTTTCAGTTCTGGTTCACAGGTACAATTCAGTCTTTGTCTTGTCATGGGTTTGTGTTACAGGTGACTTTGAACTCAAGATGCCCCATAGCTGACATATCATCAATTGAACAATATTACCATGATGACATGTAGATATCAGGTTTGGTCACATCCCACAGTGAGTCAGGCAGAGGGACAACCAACGCTGAGAGTTCACTGGGGATATCTGCCTTGTGAACTCAAAAAGACAAGGAGACAAAACAGACTGGTCTTTTCCAGCTACATTTCAAAAAGTGAACGAAAATGCTAAATTTCCCAAGCTATTTGGACAAGCTCGGACTGTTAATGAGAAACACTGCTTCTAAGAAGTAAATCCAAATTACTTGCTGAAACATTTCAGACCACTTTTACGTAACAATCAAGGTTAAGAAGAAAACCAGACGCTATCAACAGTAAACAGTATGAGAAATACTTAGTTTGCTCTGGTTAGATTGTGAATGGATTGTGTGTAGAAGACTTGTGTCATTATAGGCATGCATTAGAAACCTTTTTCTCCAACATATGGACATATGGA
The DNA here is from genome assembly GCA_023558415.1 of Piaractus mesopotamicus. Taxonomy (NCBI): domain Eukaryota; kingdom Metazoa; phylum Chordata; class Actinopteri; order Characiformes; family Serrasalmidae; genus Piaractus; species Piaractus mesopotamicus. The sequence continues at coordinate 45,742 of JAILXH010234585.1, read as the reverse complement.
ACAAACAAGGAGTTCACAAGACTTCCTGTTCCTGTACTGATCTAGAACAGACTTTCTATACTAGAAAATACAGTGCTGTTCAAAAGACCACCTTTCTTTATTTAATTTCCAGTCAACATGGGCAGTTAATCATTTTTCAGTGTCAGGATACAAGTAGAAAACATGTGTTTAACAGAACATTACAGAAACCACAACAACGAAATATAATGGCGAGATCTAGCTAACAGGTGGATGATGTTAGCTGTTTATTTCTTCCTGTGGCTAGTAGAGTGTACAGTAGTTTGAGCATGATAGCCTTTTTAAAAAAGTGTAGTGCTTTAGTTAAAAATAGCTCATCAGGTAGGTATTGAACTGGCCAATACTCAAGGTTTCAATATCGGAATCAGTATTGGAAAAGAAAAAGTGGTATCAAGCCATCTCTAGTCACAGAAATGATCTGTATGGTTCCATAACCAAATAACATTCTTCAGTTACACTCAGTAAGGCTGCATATTTGAAACCATTTCCAAACCTCTCACAGATCAAAGCACCCACGTTCTGCTGCAAAATTAATGCACAGGCAGAAACTCACTTGAAGATCAATACTGTGGCTTCTTGTAATGCACGTGAGCATTTCTCTTTATTCTCATAAAACCAATCCGTCTACAGGGTAGGAAGCTGCACTCTGTGCCTGGACCAGTAAAGGCTCTGTTGGGATATTGGCACATCAGAGATCACCAATGATCTGGTTTGCATTAGAGCAGCAGCAACAAAACAGAGCTTTTATTGGCTGCATTTGAGGAAGGAAAAGGGAGAGAGAAAGTGCATGTAACCAGCTGTAAGCCACATGAAACACTTTGGTAATAGACTTGAAGCACAGACTAATTAAATGCTGTGTTTATTGGCCAGAGAATATCTTCACAGCGATGATTGCTAAGGAATTTCTGAAGGTGTTGAGGATTTTGAAGTGCACATGGCAAAAATAGCTAAAATAAGTACTCTAAGTCAACAGGTGTACAACTTTCAGATGCTTTTACAGGAGTTTAAATTTAGGAAGCCCCCTCAAGGAGAATTTTAGAAAACTTGTGACAACCAGCTCTTTTACTGACAGCATGTTCCATGAGCAAAAGGTCAAACTGCCCGCAACTAGAGCCAGTTCTCCACGCTAACATGGGCCTTATTCCTGCTGTGGTTACAGAAGAACACAAATGGTGTGTTGTGCTTGGGAGCTGGAAGAGACATGGCCCATTTGTGTGCTCTCATCTTTGGCCAAGTAGACGAGCTCTCACATGCTGTCACTCTAAACTACCTGCGGGTGTGTAGGTTTGCAGGACAACTTCAAAAAAAAAAAAAGAGTAAATAAAAAGGAAGCCAAATAATCATGGTAAAAATTCTGACTGCATATGAAAGCTCAATCACAAGAACACGATGCCTCAGGGTTAGATCTTGCATTTTGCAAATGGATACATTATGTTGCCATAAGCCACATGTAAAATACATCTTTACTTCACATTATGAGTTATAAAATACATCTTTACATCTAGTAAAATTGGAGAAAGCTTAGTTTAAGCAACACAAATGGATCCTTCTACACTCTCAGAAAAAAAGTATTGCTAGGGTGATACCCTCAAGGGTACGCTTACATATTTAGTTAGGGAACATAATTGTACCAAATTCCAATGCAATTTTATATTTTTAAGTTGAATTGCCTCCACACACCCTGTCTTGTCTTTCAACTTTGACTAAAATCCTTTTGCTTTGACTGACCCTGCACCTTAATTACATTTATTTTATTAAAACAATAGACTGAACGTTCCACTTTTTCACTACTAATACAATAATACCAATACCCAAACCTGACCAAATGTCTTGGTCGTGACTGTTTTGGTAGTGACAACAGAATGATCCGTATACAGTCCTATGGATGAACATGTTTTGTTGATTTTCTCAGTGAAAATCCTGTATAGAGAACTGTTAAACTCAGCAAATAAATAGAAATTGTGCACTAAAATATGCAGAAATATTTAAGTTTGTTCTCTGTAGAGGAAGTGTTTGCTTATGTATGTAATATTAGGCCTTTCTAGATTATAAAATTTTTGCTGACAGTTAATTGCCATAAAAACTAAGGATTGAATTGCTCTTTTACGCATTGTATGCACCTATTAAAGTATAAGTTAAACTGTCTAAACTTCCTAGCTCTTACTTAATAGCTCCTAACTGACAATGTACACAGCTCAGGTCAAGTAAACAAACATTACTCACTGCTGCCCTCTAGACGTGTTCTCGCACCAGTCAGAAGAAGGACCTTCTGTTGTTTTGGCATGACGTGTCTAAATAAATGGAGTTTTCTGCTTTCTTTCATTTACATGTACTTGTGTAACCTGATGAAAACACACAGATATCGCATTCTGTTTGTCTTGCGACATAAACATATTGTCACTGTCCAAAAAAATTAATGTACCACAAGTAACTATTTTGGAGATACTTGTTTTTCTTTGGACAGCGATGACATGATTGTGACAGCTGACAGTTGTAGAAAATAACTGCAGTCAAATTAAATAATCAGCTCAAATAATTGTAATTAAGCAATTATGTAATAATTGTGACAGGCATATGTAAGACTGAAACATATTGGGGATATTTTCCCTAGAGTTCAATTAATTATTCCAAAATAGTAATTATATGGTATATCCTATTGGAAATAGCTATAGCTATATAATCATATATATGTTATATTGTATATCCTATTAAGAATAACAACATAATGCATTTCGTGGTGTGTCTTTACTTTCTTGTCTTGGGTTGTCTTTGCAGTATATAGCCAAACAGATGGACAAAGCTGGGTGGAGACTACACTACAACATAATACTTCGGTGATAAACCCATTCTTAACAAATAATCAAGTAATCATTAAAATTTGGTTCAGGAACAATATCTGTGTTAAAAGGTCATTTGAATTTCTCTTCTGTTGGGATTCTTTCGGGTTGAGTAAGGAAAACTCGAAACAGACCATCCCATGACATAATGAGGATTCTTGATCATAAGCAGAAAACGATGAAAATGTTGAAATTAATGCATACATGAAGTATTTCATGTTACATTTCAGAGAAGACGGGAATAAACTACTGAGCTATGGTTCATTTATTCCCACAAGTAGCCTAAATGCACTTGGTAAGCACATGTAAAACAGAGTTCATTCAGGCTTTAAGGTAGAGTTTAAATAGCCTCAAAAGCCCTATTATTTATCCCAGTTCTAATAAAAGATCTGTTACTACCTCTACCCCTATGGTCAGTATGGAGGGGAGAACCTTGGCCTTACAATACAAAGAAAACAAAGTTATAATTTACATTTTATTCGAAGGACTTGAACCAGGGAGCAACTGGCTGTGTTCTGTTCTATGCTCCAGTCTGGGAATCCTGTGTCATGCATGGCTTCCAGCCGTTGAACAGGGGGATAACAGAGCAAGAGGAGTGAGCAAATAAAAAAACGTCCAAACACCTCAGACCACCACCCAGTTTCACATAAAGCAATTCCTTTGTTTCAGGTTCAGTTTTACGCAGGTATGGCAAAACAAAACATGGTATAAGTGACTCCAGCTGGCCTCTGTTGCTGGCCTCAAGGTTTTCTATACTTTTTGAAGAGCAGGGAGGAAACATTCAGAAACATCCTGTGTGCAAATAAGGGTTTTATTCTGTGAACAGGTTCCCCGGACCATTGATTAAAACACTTACCTTCCCCAAAGGAACATGTCACATTTAGTTAAATTGGAGCATCACTTGTTCTGGTGCTTACCCTGCGTTTCCTTTCATGCCAAATCATGCATATTATTCATATCATCTTGCTCTAAGCACTGAAAGTTCTAGAATCTTTCCTCCTTTGCAGTGTTTTCTTCAAGCTAACTCTCGCATGAAGAACATTAGGAGCAGCTGAACCCGGCCCAGTACATCTCACATGTTCCACTGTATGAAAACATGTATCACAGCTCTGAGTTAAACACTAAACGAGATTGAATACACAGTAGTTAGCGAACAGTGATTCTTGGAGGGAGGTGAGACATGCAGAGAAAGAAATAAAAGCAAAAAAAGTTAAAAAAATAAAAATTTTTTGCAAAATGCCAACATATTCAGATTCCGCGCAGGACTAGCAATTCATGTACAAAACTATAGCTAAGGAGATGGATCGGGCTCTTTCGGAGAAGTAAATCTGATCGGTGACGGAGAAACATCTGGGGAGAGAAACCCCAAAGGAGCTATGCATCCTATATCTCCTCCAGCACAGAGAGTGCAGGCCTCCACTCCCTCCATAAGCCTGACCAACCTCCCCTAGGAAGCATGGCGCTGATAAGCAAGCTTTGATTCTGATGGTGGAGACGTTTACAAAGGCCTAGCGATGACAGAGAGGCTGCTGACAGAGCCGATGGTGAGCGAAAGGAAAAATAATAACAGCAGCCTGCCAAGCTTCCCCATTTCTCTCCACTGCCAATGGAACGGAAAAACCCACCACCGTCCAGCGCATTTTCGAGAGACGGAGGGGAGAAAACGAGGAGAATGCAGGAGAGAGGAGAATGTGAGAATGAGATCTGGCAGAGCTCAGAGACTAAACGCAAAATTAGAGAAAAATGAGGGGCTCTCAGAGAGCGCCGAATGAGGAACAGAGACGGAGAGAGTTTTTTTTTTTTGTTTTTATCGCCATTGTGTAGCATCTCGTGCTCAAGACAGAGAGAGGCCAGCACATAGCCAACACATGTTCTGAAAGTTGGAAGCGATTGATGATACTAAGAGGCAGCCCTGATGGGGGCCATATGACTTTGCAGATTCAAAGCTGGACAGGGCGTTGCATTCATCAGACTTTAACTCTGTAAGCTGTATGCATTTGAGAGAGCATGCATTTGTATGTGCTGTGGTCATTACCTTAAAAATAAAGCAGCCAAAAAGGGTTCTGCCATACAAGAACCACAGCTGGTTCCCTAAAGAATTTTTTAACAAATGTTCCTTGGTGAACTGCTTTTGGAAATGAGATGTGTGAATGTGAAAAACCATTTTTAAAGTTGAAGGAACCTCTACATAAAGTAAAGGTTCAAGGAAGAACCACTGAATTGGTCAAGAACCTCTACATGATGTGAAAGCTCTTTGCACATTCAAAAGAATCTTCCCATGTCTCTTTATTTAACATGGTTCTTTATGAAAGCAAAAGGGTTCTTCTAAAGGTTCTTTGCTCAAAGAACCTATTTTTTTTTTATGTACACAGTTGTCTTTGAACACCTTTATACAGTTCTGTTTACAGTTTTCCACAGTTTTCTGGCTAACCTAAAGAAACACAGAGTACACATTCTACCGTACCAAACAAATGCTTCATCTGTGGGAGCTGTTTTCTACTATTAAAGCTGCTCTGTAAACATAGTTATTTATTCAGGGTGAGGCTTTCGAGAACCTTGACTGTGTAGTTGGAACAGATACTGGACTTGTGTTCAAGCAAACCTGAAGCAACGCTGGCCTAGCGTCTTGGATACAGCGGGAGTGCTGACTGCAGGGACAGAATCTTAAAACGGATTAAAAATAAGATTTTAGAGAGGCACTCCTAGCTGAAAATAATTCTTTCTTGAAAAGAATATGACAGATAGAAGTCCCAACAAAGCAATTATTCATGGACCTAAACCCTTTAAGACTCTTTGGATTAACCCTCACGTAACCCAAGTTTCCCCTTTGGTCTGCCTCTTTTCCTGTCCAGATCAATTTATGCACAACACATGGGAATGCGGCCTGGTGTGAGGCGATGTTAAATAGAACTGCCGGCAGCAGGCCACTCTTAGCTGACATCTCAGCCTGACTTATGAGATGGCCAGACACACGAGCTAGCGCACACAAGCCCACTATCTAATCGCCAGTGTGGGCTAAGTACAGTGCTGATTGCAGACTAGGCTCGTGCCAAAGTGCTGTTTCCGACAGATTTGAGGGTGATTTCTCATCTGCTGTTTTGCCTCGGCCCGTTGTGCCTTAAGTGGAGAGCGGGTGGAATTACAGCCGTGTGCAGCAGGACCACAGCACGCAGACGCTGAGGAAAAAGCACAGTGCCTGAAAAAAGGAATGCATCGCTTGCTTTGTAGCACTGAGTGCCTGGACTGTTTTTCCTCTCTTTCAGTGAGCAAAAAGCAGCGAGGAACAAATGTTAATGATGAGAGATGGGGGTGTGGGTTCCTGGAAGGTAAGACAGGCAGGCGTTTGCTTTTCCTGGAGAATGAGTGGTATTCTCCTTCATTTCCTGTTTAAAGTGAACACCAAATATAGCAGGTATGAAGCTTACCGCAGCTGATGACATGACCCTTATATGCCAATATGCAGAAACTCTTTCAGTCCTCCCTTTGTTTTCCTTGAGTCTGATTGGATGCAAAATTACACCCTTACATAGTAAAACATACTGTAAGCTCTTAACTACAATTTTGAACGTTTCTGCCATGTTCATAACATTGTAATTTATTAAGAGGATTCCTTTTTCCATGGAATTCGTCACCTGCTGGTGATATTAATGTAAATAAACATTGGTGGCATATTAGAACTCCAAGTGGTGGCAGCTTAGAACTCCCATCCCCATCCAACACCCTTTCAGAATTCCCTAATACTTACAATGCAAAATAAAAAACTGAAAGAATAATATAAAACAATAGATTTTAAAGATCTTGCAAATTGCTTCAGAACACAGAAGTCACCGCAAATGATATGGTGATGCTTACGATTGCCACAATTGTTAGGAGAAACTGTTTATGTAGGAAAAGAACGGGGCTTTGTTTTGTCTTCTGAAAATATTTATCTTCAACGTGCAGCCTTGCAGCAGCTCTGGCAGAAGACAAGGCCAAGATCCTGTGTGTATGGGGTGGGACAACGGTCGTCACATTCCTCTGAAACACAGGTTTCCCTGCTGGGATAGTGTGTCTGAAACACTGCCCTCTGGTGGCACTATCTGCGTACACCTGTGGGGACCACCTTAAGAGCTCCATTAACTGCTGCTGTTGCAGGATCGCGAGGGAGTATAGCACATGAATAAAACAATGTTATACATTAAAGAGCCAAATATCTCAGTGATCATGAAGAGTAAGACGAAGTTTTGATGAATGCAGAGTAAATGTGTTTGCACAGAATCTTCCTGACAGTGAGCAGGGTGAATAAAGGCCAAACTGTTTTTGCTGGCTGACTTCAAGTATTACTGCATACATTCATACACTTCTTCATATTTTACTGAAAGAGTATGATTAGTAGCCGAGATAAAAGTCCAAAGTAAAAGTTCAATCCACTGGTGTCCAACTGTACCATATGATTTGTAATCTCTGAAGGGCTAGTTCCTCTGTCTAGTATCACCTACTGATTGGCCATAGGCAACAGATTTAGCATCATTCTCCTCTGTTGGAGGGTTTAAAAATGGGAACTGAGACTACAGTAAGTCAATACAGCCCAAATGAAATAAGACATCCATAATGGACTGGATACAAGCCGTATGCTTTTCTTTTTCTTGTATTAAACCTCTCCAAAAACATTCACATCCACATCAACCTTCTTTTTAGAAGCAAAGGACAGCTGGAGGAGAGGAAAACACAAACTGTTTTCAAAACCTCCCATAGATGGACATGGTTTGTGCACTTAATATCCTATAAACCAGCTTCAGCGAGCAGATACCCAACAATCAACCAGGCTGGCGGTTTGGGCAGAAGCAGAGGCTGTAGTGAACTAGTGAGCATTGATTATGGCTAGTCCATATATCACAGCCTGAAAAGAAGTACATTCCAAAAGCCCCTGTCTGGCAGAGCCAGCCAGCATCATAAAAGCAGGCAACAGAGTAACAGGCCATCACATACATGGGCATCCATGGTTACCACATTTTCCTGCCATTACTGTCTCAGAGAGGCAAATGCAGTTGCTTTGTATGATTTGCCTTACTAGACTGTGTAAGAAGGATTAAGAAAGCCTTAAGAAAGAATCTCATTGCTGTAAAGGTGAGGGTAAATGTGATGGTAAGGGATCACCTTCTTCACCAAAGGTTCTTTCTGTGTCTCCTGACATGAAGATATCTATCACAGATCAAATGGCAAGTGTACTGTGTGCCATTGTGCATCTTGTGAATCATTCGGAGTCTTCACATTCTTACTAGGAGCAGCCAATGACTGTGAGTCTGGACACATGACAGAGTTGTTTTTAAACTCACTGAGACTCTCAGCAATGCTGCACATTCAACGAAATGTGGTGGTAGGCTGCATGTATATAATAAGATATTAAAAATAAAGCTCCCTAAAAAGGTTCTCTGGTTAAAGAACCTTTAAATTGTTTTTTTTTAAAGAATTAAAAAGAAACTACTCACAGAAACGTTCTTTAAAGGAATAGTTCAGAGATAATTACAAATTTACAAAATGGTCCACTTACCTCATTGTAGTAAATCAGCCAAGACATATTGGTATTTAAATTTTGCTTCTTTAGTTTAGTGCTGGAGCTACAAGGTTAATGTTGCTAACAAACACTAAAAATCAATAGTCACCCAATTCTTTTCCGTAAATGCATGCCAAAACCTTCTGACAACCAGTTCAAACTGCATCCAAGTTTTCATTGCACAGACTTTAGGACATAGTATAACTTACTGCAAGCTATAAAAATGAGTAAAACCTCACCATGTTCTTGAGTGCTGCATGCAGCTATTTTAGATTTCTAGTGTTTATTAGCAATGTTAGCATTGTAACTGCAGTGCTAAATTAAAGAAGCAACATTGTACACCAGCCATGTCTCAGTCTGGGTCAAGTGGAAAATTGTGTACATTTGATTTTCTGCTGAACCATTCCTTTAAGGAACCAAAAGGGGTTATTTTATGGCATCTCTCCAAAGAACCATTTTTGGGCCCTTCATTTCACATCCGAAGAGATGCCTTCTATCTTCATCCCGTTATGGAATAGTAACGAATCAACTACTACTGAATCGGAAAAAAAGCCAAGACCACATTAACATTTTGATGTACTTCAGCACAGGCCATATGAAACACATACTGTAGATTACCAAATTGCGCTGCACTTCTTCCACTTCTCTGTTCTCAAGCCTTAACAGATAGCAGCACACAAAGTCCAGAGTTCTGGAATGTTCATGGGCCTGTAAGTGCAAAGAGGTCCCCCTTGATGATGTGTGAGGATGAGATAGACTCTGCTGAGTGTTTCTCACACCCTTCCTCAGGCTCTATTCCAATCAAAAGTTCAGCCATATCTGCTTAGGGAAATAATATCATACTGAGGTGCACTCAAGCACAGGTTTACGTTCTAACTATGCTGTCTACCTTTTTCTTTTTTCTTTCTTTTTTTAAGAGAGCATGCTGTCTTTTCCAGACAGTCTGTTTCAGTGCTGTTGAAGTTGGGTCCTGCTGCTCAGACAAGAAAAAATGCATTATTGAATACTATTCCCCAGCCCTAGTGGTGGAGAATGTATTATGAAAGCACATTCTCTCTCTCTCCCTTTCTCTCTCTCTTTCCCCAAAAGCAAACACACTCCCTTAAAGCACAAATGAAGGTTTGTTTTCTTTCATTTTTCCTTCCTTTTTTGTGACATCTTTTGGTTAAAAGGCAAAATGAACAGGAAAGCAATGTGCCTTACGAAGTGCACTGGAAAGTGTGAATATAAGGCTTACATGCCAGCTAATGAGACATATTGCACCTGACGGCTGGTCAAAGCACACCACTTTCAGAGTCTGAAGGGCAAGCAAGTGCCCGTGAGAGAGGCTAAATATGGTTGAGCGGAGGTGATGCGCAACAGAGTGCAGACCAAACAATCCCAGGTGTCAGTCAGAGCGAGGTTGTGGGGCAGTTATATAAGTCCCTCTTTCGCTCTGCACAAGTCACTGACTCTGTAAAACAGCTGTGTGACTTCCCCGTCACACTACCTGAATCGCACACCACAACAGAGCCAGTAAAACAAACACACGCACTGTGCCTCCACTATTAACTGAGTTAGCCCTCAGAATTATGTAATAGAGTGGAGTACATTTCCAAGCTTGATAAAATAGCCTAACCTAATCAATGCTATCAGTCAAAGATTTTGTAAACAAGTGGAAAGTTGTCTGCCTCAGTACCAAAGTTTACTTCTGCACAACTCTACATTCAGTGCATTTCAAAAACAGGAGAACTGTAAAAATTCTGTAAAATGTTTGGCATTTTGTAATCTGCTGAGCATTACTCCATGCCTAGTGTTAGCAGTGCAGTGA